>JBBPCZ010000034.1:21337937-21355268 GCA_037974445.1 Brycinus macrolepidotus
ATATACATACATACATACATACATTAAATTAAAAAGAGATGAAAGTACAAAAACACCAAACAAAACCACTCAGCCACCAGGCTGAACAAAACCTCCGACTCATTCTCTCTCACTGGTCTCTTTTCATTCCATTCCCTCTTGTTTTTCCTCCTGACTGGCTGGTGAACCTTTGGCTCCTCCCTAGATGAGGCACCCCTGTCCTTCCTCAAGGGAGCCCTGTACTCCGTTCTGGGGCACAAGGCAGCGGCTCCACCTCTTCACCTGACAATATATTTATACACTTCAGAAACTCTGCTAGTTTCTGGGAATGTGTGGCTATTATCATAAGTTCTATAAAAGATTTGCTAATGTAGTTGCACCACTGACTAGCCTGGGAAGTCCTTCCTGTATTATATAATATTACTAATTTATTTTTAGTTTGAGTGGTAGAATTTTACAATGAGTCCTAAGATAAATATTTGAACTTAATTCCTGTCTATGAGAATCAGATATTACTGAATCAGACCACTCTAAAGCAATCCTGGCACGAATGTGATTGGCTGAATGGAACATTTGATTCATTGGAATCACCAGTTCAAAAGAAACAGTTTACATAAGTATTTATCAACTGATGTCAGTTGCCACAAATTTTGGTAGGTGGGGCTTTCTCACCCACTTCAGTTATCAGGTTAAAGAATAGTAATGTTACTGTAAGATGTGACATCAAACCTCCTTATAAAAGTTTCCTTAACTCCTCAACAATATCCTTAAATCATATATCATCCTGATGACAAAACATTACTGTACCACAACCACTAAGCCAGTGTGACTACTGGCTTAGAGTATGTGTATATAGGTAGAAACATAAAAAGAAAAGAAATTATATATATTTTTTTGTTTTTACAATGTTAATTAAGATAAAAAATACTTTTATTCTCAATTCAGCTCAGCTCATTATTGAACTCTGCTCTCATTTTTAGTTTTTTTTAATGATCTTTCATGCATAATGTCAGCATTGTGTTTAATATCATTCCTCCACTATAGAGGATGATGAATAAATGCTAAAAATGTTTAACATTAAAAAAAACAAAACATCAAAACGTTTAAAATGAAAAATTGGGGAGGACGGACCAGACTGTGAATAGATCACAAATCATAATTTGTTAGAGGAAGTCATCTCTCTTGTGCAACCTATTTTAATGTTTTTTTGTGGTGTTGAGTGTCATCTAGTGGTGCAGTAACTGAACTGTACTTGATGAAAACGCATGAACTAAAAAGCAACATTGTGGAGGTGCAATTTCATTCATGCGTAAAAGAAAATTAAATGCATTACATTTCTCATGTTTAGATTTCTAAACACATGTTTAGATTTCTGAATGAGGGACTGTACCAGTTTATTCAGAAAACACGCAATTATTATGTTATTAGATTAAATGTTCTTTAACTTAGCTATGCCTAGATGCCCAGGGGCAGTTGCATCATGCATTGGAAATTTGGTCAGTATTCAAATTCGGATGTGTGATGGGCTCACTGAAATCCTCGGAGGTTCTGTTTATGAGTGAGCATCCTTGTGGAAAGTGGATAAATTATATCTGACATCTGTCCGGACAAGAAACTGAAAACAGAGAACGGTATGTTGTGATAGAATTCTCTTACTTAACCCTGATTCTAAATCTAAGAAACGTAAGGACATGAATTACACATAAACATAGTAATCATGAGACATTCATTCTGATTTGTGGAACAGAAAAGAACCCCATCATCCCTGTTAACTACAGTGAAGGATCTGTGATGTTTTGTTTAGGCGCATGGCACCATGGACTTCAGGAAGTGCCAGGACAGTTTTTTTTAAATAAGAATCTGTCTGCCTCTGCCAAAAAGCTAAAACTGGGTTGTGGTTGCATCTTCCAGCCGGACAATGATACAAAACATGTCCAAGACGACCTGCTCTGACACAATTCAAAATGAGTGAACTGATTTAATTTTACTTCATGAACCATCCACTCTGTCAGCAAACCTTCCACTAAATAGCTTATCTTTTTTTTCTTTAGCAATCGATTCATCTAAAAAAATAATCTCCCTCTTTTTATTGGGATGCCATAATTAGCAGTACATGTGTGGGACACCAGTGAACATCAGTTGGTAACATGGACGCTGGAACCATTATAGCAAGGTGGGACCCCCACTTTTCCCCTCCGGGACAACAGTCGTAATGTAGAGACCAGCGCGCATCCTCCGCACTTTTTCCCTCTACAGCCGAGACGTAGAGCGCTGCGTACACCACAACCCCTGCTCATGGCCGGCTCACCTGCACAACGCCTTCCACCATCCCAGTCTCCAGAATACCGAGCCCAGGCCTCTCCTCCCCCCCACTCTCACTCTCGGTTGCTTTCTCTTTCATGAGTTTCACCTGTTTCCCATTATTCCACAACATGTAAAAGCGAGTCCAGCCCGGAGTTCAGTGTCTGTTCACCATCATTTTTTACTGTGTTCGTCTCTGTGTTTCAGATCTGAGCTTGCACACGACTCTTCATTATGTTCAAGCCAAGTTGGACTTTTACCCACTCGCCCTTGGACTGTTTGTTGAGCGCATTCCAGTGACTGAGACTTTGCAAACAATTATCTCTGAGTTTGTTCAGAACTGTGTAGAACTGTTTTGTGTTGGCGTTCACTGCTTTGTTCAAAATAAAACTGTATTGAGTGAAATACTCCGAACCCATTGGACCCATCTCAACGCAGCAGGAGTTTCTTTGAACTCTACTTTGCCGAGTTTCTGGAGCTGTCAGACTCCCACTAAGTGTTAGTATTTATCCAGTGCCTCACTGGACAGGACCAGGATTGGGTTGCAGCTGTCTGGAGAGGCAGAGGCTCCATTTTGAACTACCCAGAGTTTGTCCATTGTTTCCAGACGGTCTTTGACCATTTGGCCCAGAGGCAGTCCAGCAGTGATCAACCCTCCACCTGCACCGGGGCAGCCACTCCATCTCAATTACCTTCTGGATTTGGCTGCGGACACCAGATGGAATATCCAGCAGGCAAAACACCTGAACTCCTGACAGGCCCAGTGTTCTTCTTTATTCTTCTTACATATTTTTTTCAAATTATGTATCAACCCCATGGATGAAGTCCAGTTGCTTCTGAGCCCATTCTGCTGGCATCCATAGTAATGGCTCAGGTCACTTGAAGTACAAAGTACAAGTACAAGTATTGGTGGCTCACCATGGCACGTGATGTCCGGCACACAGTAAAACTTGCGCTACCACAAAAGCCTCACGCAACCTGCCTGCTGTGGATCTGCCGGTATCGTGAGGACACGCAACTATTCTGGTGGTGGTAGATCGTTTTTCTAAGGGGTGTCTTTTTATCCCCTTCAAATCACTTCGTTCTGCCCTACAGGTAGCCGAGGCTCTGTTCCACTCTGTATTGCACGCCTATGGCATACCGGAAGCCCACAGTTTGTGTCTTGAGTGTGGAAAGCCTTCCACTCCAAACTAGGGGTCACATGGTCAAATGGTCAGGCTGAGCATACCATCCAAGAACTGGGCAGGCTCCTCTGGGCTCATTGCCATAGCCAGCAGAATGACTGGTCGGAGTTCTTGGTCTGAGCAATATATGCCCAAACTCTGTGCGTCACTCTGTGACCGGTCTGATAAAGTTGGATTGTCTGCTGACGTTACAGCCCTCACTGTGCCCATGAGACCAGGTTCCCACTGAGATCCCTCAGGTGGACTCCTGGTTCCACACAGCAGAGCGGATCTAGGAAGGAACACACAATAAATAGAGCAGTTCACAGGTTCCAAGAGCAAGCAGACCACCATAGTGGAGAGAGGCCAACCTACCAACCAGGTGACAGGGTGTGGGTTTTAACCAGGGACCTTCGTTCAAACCTCCTCTGCACTAAACTTCACTCCAAATTTTTGGCCCCTTTCCTTTTGTCTCCTAAGTCAACTCTGGCAGTCAAAACTGCCTACACATTTACGTATTCACGTTTTTCATGTGTCTTTGTTCAGGCCAGTGGTTCCGGGGCCATTGGATGGATGCTTGGCAGAGCCATTCTGGCCAGATGTTTTGGAGGTGGAGGGTGTCCCGATGTACAAGGTGTGTGCGGTCCTGGATTTGAGGAGATGGTGAGGTGGCCTTTAATACCTGGTGGACTGGGAGGGCTATGGCCCCGAGGAGCGGCGCTGGGTCCTGGCCTGAGATGTCCTGAACCAAGACCTCATAAAGGAGTTCCATACAGCCTGCCCAGATTGGACTATTTCTCTTCCAAAGACCCTGGCAGTATTGTTTGTATACATGCCATTAAGGGTTCCAGGAAGCACCAGATTTTAAATAAAAATTTAGCAGCCTCTGCCAAGAAGCTAAATCCAAAGCACACATCAGAATCCAAAATCCACTCAAAATGGTTAAATGAACACAAAATCAAGCTTTTGCCATGGCCATCCCAGTCTCCTGACCTCAGTCCAATTAAAAACCTGTAGTTTGAGCTCAAGAACAAAAGAGAAGATCAAGGAATCTTAAGTTTTATAAAACATTACAAGAGTAAACTCTTGATGTTCTGTTGGCAAAAGGAAGTTGCACAAAATACTAAATGAGTGGGGCTCTTTTCTTGTGGTAATGGGCACATATGGAATTTATATTTTCTTTATTTGCTAAGCAAGGATAATGCAAGAAAAGTATAGGCAATATAATAAAATAAATCCGATAATAACAACAGAACTACTGACAACAGTCAAATTAAAAACATGATAATATATGTACTTAATGTGAGTATGCTAACCTGAAGAAATAAGTTTTAAGAGCAGTTTTAAAATGTGTGGTTAAATGTAGGTGATGGATGTTAGAGAAAAGAAAGAAAGTGTAAGTACATTGTGAGAAAATGTTGCTGATCAGAGGGTTCAAGAGGGAGTATAAATCTGAATACAATCAGGTAGGAAGAGTCATTTTGGAGAGCTTTAAATGTTAAAGCAATGTTTTAAATTTAATTCAGTAGTCCACAGGAAGTCAATGGAGCTGAGAGAGAAATGGTATAATGTGGTCTGTGGACTGTGCGGGCTGGATGAGGTTTAGAGATATATTTCTATTTGACTTTGACTTGATTTTGACCTTAAGTGATTTGGTTAACTAAAAATGCACCCCATCAATCCACATGAATTACTAATCATTTTGAGGCTGAGTAATGTTCAGTAACAGTGGTTCCTAAGCCTCGTCCTGGAGTGCCCCTGCCCTGCATATTTTGGTGCATTGCCTAATATAACACAGCTTATCCAACTAATTTGCTCATTAACAAGCTCTTTCTAAATGAAAGTGGGTTGAATCTTGTGTATAATAATAATTAAATGATTAAGAAAAAACTGGAACGTGTTTATCTAGTATCCATGGTCTGGATTATCAACTGAACATAAAGACACATTTTTTTATATATAAAGTGACCAATAAGTGCTGGTATAAGAGTGCAATTTGGACTGATAATAGTTTTATTCCTTTTGGAATATAGTTTACAATTTGTTAAAATACATAAACAATAACACTTTAGTATTAGTTTAGTAACACTTCACATCCTTGCATTGAGCCTAATAAAAATCAAAACCTCAACGGAGGTTGTTTTTATACTGTGTGATGCCAGCTGGAGGCCAAAACATCAGATATTTAAATGACAGTCCTGTAGGACGGTTATACATATCTGCATCTTGCTTTTGATGTCATTCATCTAAATTAACAACAATGGCTGTGTTTTCACAGGTTGCTGAGGGGCTTAGACATTTTGACAGGTTAGCTACAGATTACACAAGCACAGCAGCATAGAGCAGTAGGGCAGTGGGGTGGTGGTGGCCTAGTGGGTAGGATACTTGCCTCTGGACCAAGAGGTCATGGGTTTGAATCCTACCTTCAGCAAAACCACCATTGGGATCCTCAGCAAGATCCTTAACCCCAAGTTGCTCCAGGGAGAGTGTCCTCTGTAGTTTGGGACTGGAAGTCGCTTTGGATAAAAGCGTCTGCTAAATGCCATAAATGTAGGACACAACAGCCGGAAGTTCCATAGGGCTTATGAGGCTCAGCATGGCCTCTGATACAGGTCACATTTGCGTACTCTTACGAAACAAGAAAGTCTTGTACATGTCGTAATGCTTCTAGAAAGAAGAATTTCAATTTTTAAGTCATGATAAAACTGTATATAAAAATCATTATAGCAGGAAATCTTTGACTGAGAAAATCACTGAGTATCACTTTTGTGACTTTTAGACATTAATACCAAGAACATTTTGTATCTGCAGAGTAGCTATTACCCAGCCTTGATACTTGCCACTTAACCTTCCAGATGTCTCCTTTCTGGGTGAGTTAGGTAACATTTCCCACAATGCATCACTCTGACCTACTTTTGTCCATGTTACATGATTTTTAACTGGAGGGTTGGGAAGGGATAGGTGCACCCTCCAAGTTCCAAAAGCAGTTGTGTGTGTACATACACACACACACACACACACACACACATATATGTATGTGTGTGTGTGTTAATCCTGTAAGGTGTGAGGCTTCCATGGATATGACTATTTTCTCTACATTCCCACAGATGATTGATCAGCCTCACATCTGGGGAATTTGGAGGCTGTTTTAAAACATGTAACTCCTTATCATGTTCCTCAGACCAATCCTGAATAAAATTTGCAGTATTGCAGTGTGCATTATTTTGCTGAAAGAGACCACTGCCATTAAAGAACATTGTTGCCAAAACGGGGTGTGCTTTGTCTGCAGCAATGTTTAGGTAGGTGGTACGTGTCAAAGTAACATCCACATGAATGCCAGGACTCAAGATTTCAGAGCAGAACTTGGCCAAAAGCATCACAGGACACACCTGGCTTGCTTTCTTCCCACAGTGTATCCCTGTGCCACATCTTCCCCTGGTGAGCGACGCACACACATCCAGTGTCCCAAATAATTCATTACTCCATGGTCCAGTTCTGATGCTCACATGCCCATGGTAGGTGCTTTCAGACGTGGACAGGAGTCAGCATGGGCCCTCTTTCTGATCTGCAGCTAGGCAGCCCTATATACAGCACTGCTATGCACTTTCTGTCCTAGCCAGCATTAACTTTTTTTTTTTTTTTTCCTCAGCAATTTGTGCTACAGTAGCTCTTCTGTGGGGTTGGAGCAGATGGGCTATCCTTTGGTCCCCTTGTTGGGTTCGTGAACAAGGCAAGTTTCTGCTCCCACAGGTTTGATGAACAATTTAACTAAAAGAGAACTGCGCATTTGCCTAACATCCTCCAAAAAAAGGTGCAATAGCTATACACACACGATTCTTAGATCAATACTACGTGGAAAACGGACACAAGGCAAGGAAACGTCCCTAAAGCAGCAACTCGTTTTCTCTTTTGGCAACTTTGTTGTATTTTCACTTCTATATTGATTACGTAACCCACGATTATTTCACAAGGCCACAACCATGCTTCAGTGCTGCAGTGTAAGGCTATCCCCTGAGCATTCCAAAAAAGGCAGGACAAAGTATGTGGGTCAGTGGGGCTCCGCTAGCACGGGGCCCTTTCCTTCCTCCATGTGTGACCTACTTACTAAAGATTTGTAGAACACTTGCTTATGTTTTAAATGTGTTGTTCCTCTTCACAAGACTGTCTGTTTCTCACCAATTTCAGAGGCAGCACACTGTGTCGGCTTGTGAAGTTTTGGCCGGAAAAACACGACTGCTTTATAATAAGGGTTTTAATGTACCATTGACGCTTTCACCACAATTCACATAGGTCATGACCAGATTTGAACATTTGCTGTGTTGGCACAATATATTGCTCCTTTTCTGCACTGAAATTCAATGCAACATGATTATACATCATTCTTTAAGTTACTTTTTTTTTTTATACATATATATATAACAAAGCACTGAGTACTAAACCAAAACACAAATAAAACACAAGATGCCGATAACATACATTCAGTTTCATGAACAGAGATACACATTTAAAGGCATCGTCGTAACAACCAAAATAAGACTCAACATAGGTCTAAATGATTCAGTGGAAGAACTACTAGACCTTGTAAGAGGTAGGTCAACTTTTGCATATTAGTGCAAGGATTTAAACAGAATTTATAGAGCTAGTGGAACGTTGGTTGGTTGGTTTGCATTTTTACCTGCATAAAGTCTTAGTGTTCTGACTACAATTTGGAAGTAAAGTTAACTGTTCGAACATTAAACACTACATTTATTTAATACGACATTGCATTTACTATATTGGGAGGGGAAAGTAACAATATTTGATATGTGTAGTAGACATTAATCCGCATTAATTACACTGGGGATTTCCCATTCCACATCTTTAGTGTACAATTAGGTTTAATATGTGTCCAGAAAAACAACCCTATTTGTACACAGTTTTGGGACAGCATGGGAACTAGCCATATTCCAATCTGAATACACAGAATAAGCTACATTTGAGTACTATTTTATGCTTTGGATGTTCTCCTTTTTTGGCATTATGGAAGAAATCTGAATTAAGGCACTATATACATTTTTCACATTGCTTTGAAGAATTTGGAAACTATAGGAAGTGGGAGTTTAAAAAATGGATCTGGTAAATGGACATCAAAAGAGTTCAGTGTCATAGGTGCCAGATTGTTAACCTTATTTCTAATGCGAATTTAGCTTCAAAATTGCCTTAAATCAATTTAATTCAATTCTATAATCCTGGCATTTTTTTTTATTTCAGAGAGTACGCATGACCAGATAAATTTCAAATGCTGATGTAGAATCAACAGTAAGGTTAGTGACTTCACAAATGTTTAAACGCTGACAGTGTAAAGCATTTAAAAGTTTAGAAAAAACTTTTAAGCTATTAACTACTGAATGCTGAAAATATAAGCTGAGGTAATGCTGCAACACAACCAATTGAAAGTTTCTGTTCATTCCACTACTAAGCCACAGAAACTTAATGGTTCACCTAAACGTTAACTATTACTTCTGCGTATGTCTCCCTTTTGCCAGGGTACTCAAAATATTGCTGTATAATATCATATAATCAGTGCAGTAGCGCATCCTTACTACCATTGCCAGCTTTTGCTGTTTTTTCTTATTATTTTTTTTCACCTTGTCATTTCAGTTGGAGCGGCTTTACTACAAAATATTTTGAATTACATTTCCTAAAGTTTTTCATAAGATTTTCCCCTTTTCCTCAAAGAATACTTAAAGAATACTCTACAAAAAAAAAAAATTTGCAAAGCTTCAGTCTCAAACAAGTTTTATCAAATATGTCTCAACAACCAAAATATCTCTTGGTCTTTCTTCATAAAATGCACAGGTCATCTCCATTACTCATTAAATCATAACTCACTTTACTGTAGTATAAACAATTTTGCAGACCTCCACTTCCCTTATCAGAGCAGATCTTCATGTTAAGAATCTTAATATAATAAATACTGTACCACCCCAAAAGTTTACTTAAGCTCTTACCACACTAAAGAGGAAAATTCAGCTGATTACTAAACATTTATAACTTAATCTTAAAATATTTAGTGGATTTGTTTTTTTTGTTTTGTTTTGCTTCTAATCATGACTTTAAGAGTTTACCGCGTAATCTTTGCCATATCACAAACCATGTGTCAAAATCACTCACGTTTATAAATAATAATAAAAAACAAAATAGCCCAAAAACACAAATGAAATGGAAATACCTAAGTGTCCAGAAATGCATATGATCCATCAGGTCCATGACTAGGATCAAACAACCCACAAAAGCCTGACCAAATCTTTAGTTGATCCTACAGTTTAATCAAAGCCCATTTTCCCCCAGTGATGGGACTTTGTATGTATAGAGAAGGCTTAATATAAGTTGGTCATGCAAGGGCTACGAGGCAGAGGCCTATGAAGAGGCAGTGAGGCAAAGGGGGAAGTCACCGAGAGCGATTGCGTGCCATTAGGAGAAGCACTCGGCGGATGCCACTCAGCCGATCTTTAAGCGAAGTGAGAGCCAAAAAGGGTAGCTGAGCTCGGCCTTCAAGTGGAAGCACTGCCAGCAGCCACCAGCACCATGATGGCCCATTGGGACTTCCCTGCATAAGACACAAGAAGAACACCACACTGCAGAAAATATATTAACTTTGTCATTTAAACCTCATAATAATAATGACATTCTTTTTAAATTACAAACGTAAATGTGGTATTGAAGAAATCTGTACACTCAAATGGAGTTTCTCCACAAATGACTCGACCATTGATAACCCTCCCCCTATCATTGGTGGAGTCATTTGATCTCACTTATTTTTCTTTCATAACTTATTGAAATAAGTGGAGAAACTCCATTTGAATGTACAGATTTCTTCAATACCACATTTACGTTTGTAATTTAAAAAGAATGTCATTATTATTATTATTATTAAAACATTATTATATGATATATATAATAGTCTGGCAATACAACAGGATTTTAAAAGTGACTCTTTTTTTTAAAGCTTACTTAATGTTTAAATTAGATGAGCTGCACTGTTGAAAAAGTGCTCATGCCTGTCCTCTATTCCAGTGATTTCCAGCCTCGGTCCTTGAATACCCCTGTCCTGCACATTTTAGTGTTTTCCCTTAGCATAAACAGTCTATGTTCAGTAGCAAGTGTCCCTGTTAGAGTGAGGTGAAATGGTCGAGCAGAAAAAAGCAACAAACTTTCAAAATAATAGTAATAAAAAAACTGTGTTAATGCGCCATAAAATAATTGTCGGCATTAAGTAAATAATGCGTTAAGGTGATAATAACATGTTAACTTGCCCAGCCCTAATATATAGTAGTGAAACAGAGTACCAAATTTCCCGAAGATATTGCCAAGGGGTAGGAGATAGATAATAAATAGAAGAGGGCCCAAAACAGAACCCTGAGGAACACCACTAGTGACTTTGGTAGACTGCAATCTAAAACTTCCAAACTGAGCATGACCCGAGAGGTCTGAACTTAAAGAGTCATTTGAATGGTTCTTCTCCGTGAGTGATGGGACAACTTGTTTATGTTGTATATTTCTTTTAAGTACCTGTGGATCAGAGTCCTTCACTGGCATAGGACCAAAGTGGCCCTCTATCCGTTCCTTCTGTTCTGGTTTGAGGGAGTTGACCCAGACTAAAGCTTGGTCATACACCATATCATGGAGAGTTTGCAACTCTGCTTCAGCCTCTCCATTTACCTATAAAGTAAAAAAGAAGGAATATTTAACAAAGAAATGAATTATGATACAATGTACTGGACAACTGAGACAACAGAAAAACAGCTAATATTACACAATGAAACACAAGAGAGAGAGTACAATACTTTGAGATACTGGCACTGGTGTCTGCAGTTATGGATAAGCACACCAGTGCCATTATCTTACAGTACTGCAAAATCTCAAATGTGTTTTTTTATTTTACCTCTATTATTATTGATATTTATTATTAGCTTCTAAGACAACAATGGCACAAAAGACAATAAGAACATCTGTTTTCCTTTCTACAAGTCTGCTAGGTTGGAACTAGTTATTTTATGCTTTAGATTAATCTATCTTAGACTAAACACAAAAACATAAAGCATAAACATTAAAGTATACATGTAAAGTGCACACAAATTCTTTACCTTGTCGTCCTCTAAGTACTCAATGTCAGCAGTATTGTATCCATCTCTCTGGCTGTGTTGGATTACTTTGAACCTCCTCCTTCCAATAGTGTCTACTACAGAGCGCCCATCAGTAAAAAACTCCACATTCCTGATCTCCAGCATACAGCCATAATCAGCAAATCTACACAAAAAAAGTGCCATTTTAGTGTCAATTTTAGAAAAAGTAACACAGTTAATAAACTTGTGTAAAATAACTGAGTCAGTCTGGCTTTCTGTTTGTTTTTTGTTTTTTTGTTTACCCTTTGGTGGGGTCGCTGAGGCACATTCCGAATAGCTTTGTGCCTGTTTCCATGCATCTCCGGATCATAAGCCGGTAGCAGGGCTCGAAGATGTGCAGTGGGCAAGGGACCGTGGGGAAGGCCATGGTGCAAACAAATATAGGCACATTCTTGTTTAAACTGTAAAAGAGTTTTTAAGACATGTTTATATGCAGTACTTAATGTCAAAACCATAAAAAATTGATAAACAGGCACACTTTTACTGCCATCTCACTTTCATGAATGTATTGCTCCTCTGTCTGAAACTATGGATTTCAGCAATAATTCATAAATCTGTAATGTAATTTTGTGAACCGTAGATAAAGAGGCATGAGTGGATTAGCATATGATCAACTCCCAAACAGAAATCAAAGTACGGCAAGCTAGTCTGGTAGGGAGATATCATGTGAAGAATGATATGAATGATATGAAACCACACAGCAACACTTGAACTGTGTATGTGTATGTACATATGCACATGCATATAATTGTGTGTGCATATGTGCGCGCACGCACACACACACACACACACACACACACACACACACACACACATATATATATATTATAGGTCTGTATACAATACTGTATCGTTATAGCCTCCCTACTGTCCCCCCCTTAGTATTTTTATAATTTTATATTTTATTTTTTAAGGTATAGCACATTCAAAGATATATTTATACATATATATGTTTAATTTTCAGTCAGTCCCCCTTTTTTACCCTCATGTTGGTCTGTGTTGCGAGTGTGTTGTGCTGTCCAGGAGGACGATATGTACTATATGTATATGGCTGGGATGACAATAAAGCTCTACTTGACTTGACTTGACTTGACTTGAACTACTTACTTGGATAGTTCTGCAATTTCCTCTTCGTTAAGCTTCTGTCGGTCTACAAGCTCTGCAGGAAAGTATTTGCATATGATGTCCTCCAGCAGAATAGTTTTTGAGTACTGTCTTTGTGCCAAAAACTGTAAAAGAAAGTAGCAACATAATGATGTAGAGTACCTAGGTTGATACTACCAGTCAACCCTAAAAATAAATCAGTTGTACAGACAGAACTTTTTTTTTTTCCAGACTTTGTATTTTTCATACATATCCCTAACATCTTCATGAGCAATGATATTTTGCAGCTTACCTCTGAAAGATCTTCCTTGCATAGAGGACACTGTGGATTGTGGTCCAAACACCGCTCCAGACATTTCAAACAGAAGGTGTGACCACACGGTGCAGTCACTGGCTCATAGAAGAGTCTAGGGCGTAGCATAAAGATAAAGAAAACATGTTATACAAAACTGTACATACATTACAGGCACATAGCCTACATTAGAACACTCACTTTACAGTGTGTAGAATTAATGCATGTGAAAAGAAGTAAACCTATGACAATCTATATACATATCAAAAAATAAATGTTGGTAAGAGTATCAAATTTTTTTTAATATAAAACGTGTACATGGGACTCAGAAATCAATAACTGTTATACCTGTAATGTCTTTTTAGCAAAAGTCTTTTGTTCTTGAATACAGAATATCTAGTCCACATCACATCACAGAAGTCACATCTTGAATGTGCTTAGTAAAACTATATGACTGTTAAAAAAATTACTTTGAAACATTTTGCGCGCCTAAAAGCATGCCCTTCCAAATAGGAATGGTAAGTTCTCAGCTATTAAATACCTCATGCAGAGAGAACACTCCAGATCAGATGGGTCAATCAGGTCAGCAGTCACACTGCCACATGTTTTCTGCTCATCTACAGAGAAAATAAAATCAGCAATAGTGTTCAGATACATCCCATTCAAAAACATAGTGTATTGAAAATACACTTCAATGTATTCATCTTTATATATCAATATATGTTGACAATGTATTTCATTTTCAAAGGATATCAGACCAAATCTACCATAAAACAACAAGCTCAAACATGCCTTTACATCTGTAGCCTTTCTGATTATCTTAAGTGTAACTTCATACGGTTGTACATTTTTAATTACATTGGAGCATAGCCTTAATTTGCCTTGTAGGTTTCCAAAGGTAATCTTACATGACAGATCTATTTCTCTCAAAAATATCTTAAATGATTTTTGACCTGTGTAAAAGTTATATATTCTACTATGCTACAAACAGGAATCTCTTGAGGCCCCTTCATACAATATCACAATACTTAAGCCACAAATCTATTTTGAGTTTTGCGAAACACTAGGTTTTGCAATACATTACAGTTTATTACATCTGACTGCGAATGATGCCTCCAGTAGAAAACACTTTATCTAATGAAGCTTATGCAGCATAAAACGGAACTGTAAAAGCAACATTCAATAAAGCTTTATGCTTACATATTTAACAAAAGCTTTTATACATCTTGTCCAAGGTGTTTCTGACTCCTGTTTGGATGAGGAGGAGTCAGGAACTCCATTCTCCCATGTGAAGGGATATGGTGCTATTCACTACACATCTGAGTATAACAGTCTCTGCCTGAAGCCTTGGTCTGACCAAAAATAACACATTTTCTCAGAACCATTTGTGATAAAATTAACATTATGCCATCAAATAAGTCAACAGAAATAAAGCATGGTCAAAAAAAACTAATAATTAATAATAACATTATTCACTCAAGTCTCTATGTAGCAATATTAATTTTAAACCCAAACAAACAGCATTTTCACCATGTCAACCATGTGTCACCCTCTCACCTGGTTTAAAACGCTTGTGTGTGTCATCACTGCTGTCCTTCTCAACACTGTATTTACGCTTCAGGAAGAAGTTCTGAGTGGTGATTCTGGCAGATCTCCCGGTCTTCCCTTTTCTTTCACTTGGATCTTCAGTATTAGTAGCTGAAGCAGCTCTTGGACTGCCACTCAGTACAACATTATTGCTGTTCTTGTAGTCCTAAAAAAAAAAAAAAGGTCAAATATAACATGTTCTGTTGTCAATACAGTGTCTACAATGAAATACAAAGAGCTTTCTGTTAACTGTTATCATGACATTGGCCTTGGCAACACCATTATCACACAAATGTGCAATATGCAGATTGGGCTGCAATCAATCACTGAATGTTTTATTATGTGCTGTGAACACACTGAGCAACAACAGAAGATCTTTTAGTGTTTGAATGGATCAAGGCATTCACAGAAACCAACAAATATAAACGATTTTGACCAAAAATAAAGCACCCAAATTCTTATTCTTCACATCGTGGGTTCACTTACACATTTTCAACCTCCTGAATGTATATTGCAAACACAATAACAAAATAACTGCGGAAACAAAATAACTGCATAATGTGCAGCCCTTATCAAAATACTTAACTACGGCCATAATGCCCCATTTAAACACATCTTTTCTATTGGAATTTTAATTGTTTTTTCTAAATATCACAACATTTATTGCAAAAATAACATATCATAATGCCCCCCCATTTCATTCAGCCCTAGTTTGTATAGTTCCAAACTATATTATCTTACAGACCAGTGTGTTTACACATTTTTCTTACCTTGTATGACAAAGGGGTAGATTCACTGGAGCTTAAACTGGAAGAGAGAACACCTTTTACTCTTGTCCTTAAGGACAATAAGCTTGCGTCTTCAAGAATTTTCTTTTGCACGTGATCTCTGACGGGTTTAAGGAGATCACTCAACAACTGTAAACAGAGTACAAAATGAAAATGTGAAAATAGGCAGCAATGGCTTGAATAGTTTTTATTAGACTGTCGTGACCTTACAAGAAACTTCTGCTCACCTTTTGGGCCTCAGTTTTAGCAAGTTTGCTTTCAGGATCCAAAGAGATGGAGATAAGATACTCTGTTAAAGCCTCCTCGGGTTTCCCCACTGCAGTGAGAGCCTGTGCTTTTCTTATGTGTCCCTAAATGAAAAGGGAAGTACAACTGGTATGAGGAATGCAAATAAAACGGACATGCAATGCTGTCCAGTTTTGCAGTAAAACAATGCAAGTGAACAATTCATTGTGCTATCCATCTGACTTACAATTTTAGGACTTTTTATAATGACAATAAAAACACTTAGACACTTAGAATGCTGCCATAGAAAGGGCTTTCATAAAAACTGCCTCACACATTTATCCCAATGTGACTTTATGAACAAGCATTCAATTTAGAATTTGCCAAAATGTGCATTAATCACTAACCACCTATGCAGAGTGAGCTGCTACGCCATCTGAGAATAGAAGCAACTTGGTAAAACTATCACATCAACACAGTTCTTGAATGAGGTCCAATCTTGTTCAGTGATTTCTTTTTGGGTCAAATTACTGTAATCAAATTCAGCTTCATCATTCCTCACAGATGCTTATAGTTCTTATTTAAGGATCTTAACATTAACATGTTAATGATTATTATTTTCGAAAAGACAATTGTTAAAGAGTAGAAACAACCACAGCTAAGGAAGAGAGGAGATTCCATCATGTTTTGTTTATGAACTATTCACTTAGTACGGTTTTGCACAGCTTCAGAAGAACTTCACCCAGCAGAAGAATAAAATGTAAGTCATGACACTGCAACTACAATCTAACCTGCTTATCACATGTTAATGTGTTAACAGTTCCCAGGTCTGCTGAGCAGTTCAGCTCCTGGCTTGTAGACACTTAATTTTTATGCACCTATGAATACATTCCTATGGGTCATATATGTTCATGTATAATCAGATTTGACTGTGAAGGAGTATTTTTACCAAGGTATAAATGTCCTATTTCTTGCGAGCTGTTTAACCATTTCAGAATTGCAGTAAAGAAATATTTGATACATTCATTAGTTTAAGGCAAGAAAGTGCTGACACTACGTTCAACTATACGACGACTAAAACAGTAGAACTAAGCAGTGAAGACGATGACATGTTCTGATAAAATGAGACCCGATATAAGCTATAATCTTCTTAGCTTCTAGGTGATAGTATAATCTATATATTAAATCAGCTAGAGCTTTTACATGTACTAGCAAAACATCTGCAGCACTGGTAAACATGAGTTAATAATGTAGATACTCCAGTAATATGTATATAAACCAGTAAAACAAAGAAAATAAAATGAAAAAAAAGAGAGATGAACAGAAGAAGTTTAATTCTCTAACCTTTGCCCAAAGTGGTTTCAGTTTACAAGCCATGTCAGCATCACTGAGCGCATCCTCAAATCTCTTCAGACTGAAGTTTATCTTTGAACGGTTGCTGTACAGCATGTAGTCCTTTGGCGCTGCAAAAAAAATCAGCATTACTAAGACTGATGGACACAGGTACTTTAGGAGTCAGGAGGACAGTTTTCAATAATGACAATACAGAATCTCATCTAGTGAACTGCAGTTACATAACTTGAAGAATTAGGACAACATGGCTCCTTTTAACTTTATTTTGGACAACGCCATGCTTCCAACTTTGTGGATACAGTTTGGGGAAGAACCTTTTCTATTCCAGCATGACTGTGTCCCAGTGTACAAAGCAAGGTCCATAAAGACATGGC
>JBBPCZ010000034.1:21364197-21391689 GCA_037974445.1 Brycinus macrolepidotus
GGATTTTTGATAGGTTTTTTTTTTTTTTTTTTTTTTTTTTTTTTTTTTTTTGGTAATTTGTAAAATTATTTTTTCAGAGGAATTGCAATGTGGTCTAAGCAAAAAGTACTTACTAATGTGACTCTTTGTGCTGAACAGTAGACAACAAAGGCTACTGTAATTTTTTGCTTTATCACTCCTGATGTTTTTTTTTGTTTTGTTTTGTTTTTTTTTTTTATCTTCATTTTTGTTCGGATTTCTTTTGAAGCATTTAAGGAACTCAACCAAAAATCACCATATTAAGGATGTTGTCCCTATTCTTTCATCACATTTCATTTACTCAAATGAATCTTAAAGATATGAGTGTGTGAAATGCACCATTTAGGTTCCTGAGATGCGTTTTATTTAATTTAACATTTTTGTAGAGTACAATTTTTTTTTGGAGTATAGTGCATGTGTTGTAGTTTTCTATACAGTTTTCAGTTTTGCACTGAGCGAGTGCAATGGTGACACTAATAGACAGGGGTGTTTCTTCAGTAGCTATTTTAGTTTACTTTGTGATGCTTTTCTCAGTCTGCCCTTTGTATGTTTGAACTTTCAAATCACGTGTGCATTAGGAACAAGATCCTGTTAATGCAAATGTGTCTATTAAGGAAACAGGCAGTGTCTGTTTCCTGAATGAAATCAGTCATGAAATTTTGTACTCGACCATATTAGCCTAGGTATCTGCCTTGAGATCTCACAATACCAGTAATGGCAGACAGAGATTTCTTGTAAATACTGTACCTAAAAAAAAAAACACATTTTAAAGCTTTGTCAAGACTTAACTATATATGCATAGTTTTCCTGAAATCCTGCTGAATTAATTCTACCATGTTTTCTAAAGCTGTGTCAAAGGCGTCAACACTGTTAAGTAGTGCAAAAATGGTCTTTTCAGTAGTGGTGCTCCAGCTCAAAGCTTTCTGGTTGCAGTTAGGAATTTTGAAAAATTTAACTTCCATGTACTTTGCTGACCTTTACTATGGTTGGTTTAATTATGTCTAAAGTACTAAAGTATTAACTGCAAAAATATGAAATGCATCACATTTTGATGCATCAGTTACACAGAAAACCTGCATGTACAGAATCTTTGAAGAGGTTTTATCCATGCTGATCAGAATATAATTGATACATGTCAGAAGTAACACATTTTGCAAAAATAAAACTGTTTCAAACCTTTACAATGCAAATGAGCTTTAAACATTTTTGCAGGTACAGTGAGAACTCAAATAAAGAACTGAAGCATCTCATGCTCTTTGTCTCAAGCTTGTGTATCTGAGCTAGCACTTCAACATAAAATCATTTCTTTTGTCTGATTCATTGAATTTGATGAAACCAAAATAGGAATTGGAAAAAATACTGAACGTAAAACTTGCACTGTAGTCTTAAAATGTCCTAAATTCCAAGCTACGTATTTGGGCATGCAATTCCTGGCTTACAGTGCTATGAGAAACTATTTGTTCCATTTGTCTCACTTAATAGTTTCAGATTTTCAAAGTAAATTTAAGACAAAGACTGCCTGAAGAACCACAAAATGTGGTTTTTCAAATAAAGTTATTTAACACCTGGCCCTGTGGGGGGAAAAAGCTATTCTCCCTTATTTACTCAATCAATTAAGCAAATTTAGTTGATAATTGGGATCAATTGCACTAGAAATACCAAGGTTTGATTAGTCAGCCCAGTCTAAACATCACCTTATATAGAACCTTTTTAGCAATGGGTTGTAAGTTACAAGTTACTGAAAAATATTAGTCTGAATAGTGGTAAAAAGCCATTTCTAAGACTTTGCAGCGAAACAGAGTGAGAGCCGTTGTCTCCTATCTGGAGCAATGGTGGATCTTCCCTTGAGTCGTAAGCCTTGCAATATTTATCAAAGAACACAGTAACAACACACCTGGGAAGTCGCAAGAAACCCATACAAACATCTAAGGAACTGTAGGCCTTGCTTGCCTCAGAGAGGGTCAGTATTCATGGTTCTGCAGTTACAGAGAGGAGAAAACAGTTTAACAGTACCTCAACTTATTCCTGGCTCTACCATTGTTTTCCTGCTGACCAGATATTCTTTAGGAGGTGGAACATTTTCAGCATGTGGTGACAGTAATATGAAAATGGCATTCCAGTGTGTTTCACGGGATGATTATTTTAAAAAAAAAAAACACATCTTTCCTGTACTTTAGTGTCTTAAAGGCTGTTTAAGACCCTGCTGTGTATTTCGGACTGATTTGTTGCTCTGCGTTTGTTGCTTTGCGGCTGCCGTAATGGTGACATCACTCGTTCTGAGATTCTCTCTCCTCTACACTTTTAAGGTGCCTCGCCCCTCTGCTCTCTCTCCCCATGCATAATGAAAAAATCAAATCTTAAAACAATCAGTACTTGCCCCCTGATCAACCGATCAAAATGTTGTATACAAGCCCAATATACTGGATATTAATTAATGTTTTCGCATTTTAATTTTGCCAAAATTCCATATGGGCTCGGACGAGAAGTGGCGCCTTTTTCGGCTATAAAAAGAATAATAAAAACTTGATGCATTTCCTCAAGAAAATGCAAAGTGTGATTGTGTGGTAGCTGTAAAAGCAGTGTTTGGAGACACCCAAACATTACTTTTATTGGCATTAAAAAGGTTTGTGTTAAAAAAAAAAATTGAATTCCATGGATCGAACTCTAGCTGCCGCATTCTGGACTAGTTGAAGCGTTCTTGTTGGAGCAGCCTGACAGCAGGGCATTACGGATATCGAGTCTGGAAGTAATAAAGGCGTGGACTAATTTTTCTGCATCATGTAGGGAGAGTGTGTTTCTTAACTTAACAATATTTCGTAGATGAAGAAAAGCTATTTTCGTAACAGCACCACTGTGTGCATCAAATGAAAGATCTGGATCGATGGTGGCACCACTATTTTTGACAGTTGACATTGGAGAAACTGAGGAACCAGCAAGATCAAGCATGAGACCTGACAGTTTGTTTCTAGTAGTTCTGGACCTGGAAGAAGGGCCTCTGTTTTTTTCTGCGTTCATCAAAAGAAAGTTATGTGACATCCAGTCTTTTATATCTTTAACGCAGTCCTCAATCTTATTTAATCTATGTTTATCATCTGGGTTGGCAGAGAAATAAAGTTGTGTGTCAACTGTGTTGCAGTGGAGGCAATTATTTTTGTTAGATTCAACGAGAGACGATAGATGAGCTGAGTGTGCCGCAGTAAGTGCAATGCTGTAGTCTCTTAAGTCTCTCCTTCCAGGCAGAGTGGAAAGATTCCAGCTTGCTTAATCGCCATTTATGCTGTAGTCTTTGAAGATTTTGCTTTAAAGCACATGTTTGATCGTTATACCAAGGAGCGAGCTTTTTTTCTTTTGTCTTAGAGGTGCAACATAATCTAATGTGGATTGTTCTTTAAGCATTCAGTTATGTTATCTAAGTATACTGGACCAGATGAAGTGCCAAATGTGCTTGATCAATCTGGGAGGTTTTCAATAAAAATAAGAGCTGTAGCAGATGTTATTGTACGGCTAATATGAAAGCGAGGGGATGTGCTTACATTACGATTAAGATGAAGCTCATATGTAATGAGGTAGTGATCTGAGATTGCTGTGGTCTGTGGAAAAGCTATTTTATCCACACTAACACCAAGGGTCAGGACTGAATCAAGAGTGTGACCGCAGTAGTGAGTAGACTCCTGTCAAGTAAAGCCTACAGTATCTAGAATTAAAGCAACTGCTGTGTATGTAGTTAAAGCCAGGGGGTATGACCTCGTTTAGAGCAACAAACTCGTCAGGTCTAATCCAGGTCTCTGTAAGAGAGAAGGCATCAAGATTCTGATCAGATTTAACTTGCTGAACTTGCTGGTTGTTTGAGTAAAGGTTGATTAAATTATTAGAACACACTTTTTGAGTTTTTCTACTTTTCTGTTTAGGTCGGGGGACAGACACAGTCTCTATACAGTGGGACCTACGTGATGACTCAAGTCAGCTTGGAGATAGTCAGTTTAGCCAGTATGTCTGCTTGCCTGGCCTCAGCACTGGTTGGTTAGCAGCGACTATTTGAGCTGCACTACTGGCTAGCTAACAGGCTATGGAGTATGCTGCAAGAAATGAGAACAGCACTCTTTCATGAGGGGTGGATACCGCCCCGAGCCAAGACACCAGATTTGCCCTCAAACATGGACCAATTGTCGGTAAAACCCACATTGTTTTCAAAGCACCACTTGAAAATGCAGCAATTCAGCACCAAAGCCTGCTGTAGGCCTCAGGGCCGCACCACTTTGGGATGGGTCCAAACCACATTATGGCATCAGACAGTCTGGGCTAATTCACACAGTTCTTTAACACTATTCTTAGTAACCTCTGACTGCCACAGACGAATGTCATTAGCCTCTAAATAAATCACTATCCTGTCATACCTATGGCTAGCTAACAGCTTCAGGTTCCCTGTAATGTCCAGCGCCCTGGCTCCCGGTATACCGGGAATTTCATGTGCCAAATAACTGAATTACTTATAACCAGAGCTCTTTCAACAGGCTTCTCAGTGCGCGCTTCTCTGAGTGGAGCAAACTTGTTTGGCATATGAATGGAAGGAGGAGAGTGGTGCTAGCGTGGGGAAGCTCTCATCAATAGGAACACATTTATCCCCAAGAAAAGTGAAGATACAGCTTCAAATCAGCTAACAGAGCTGGCTAGCAGCTTGACTAACAGCGTCAACACAAGCGTCCACATGCTGATATTTTTAATAAATCACAACAAACAGAGAAACAAACGGATCAACCTATCAAAAAACTATACACGCACAACACACCGGATCTTAACAAATATTTTGCTGTTGGAACTGTTCCAAAATTCTGCACATGCTCAGATGAGAAGTGGCACCTTTTAGCTTCCTTTAATGGAACTTTTAGAGAGGGATGTCTCGTTTCATTCACCACCAGTGTGATCAATTCTGACACGCTAACTATCTCCAGTGTGGAGCATCTCACACCAAACCAGCTCGGAACCTCTCTGTTTACACCTTAAACACTTCACTGTGGGGGATTTTGGAAAGTATGTGGAGTTTCCCCTTATGGAGGGGGGTATGTACATGGCCATGACAGACAGAGATTAAATCAGCGCAGAGAAAAAGGTGCCATCCATCAAATGCTCACATATAGACTGCTGAGGCAACTCGCCCCTCCGCTCTCTCTCTCTCCATGCATTACGTGACGACCACAAAAAACGAAATTTTAAATGATCAATACTCGGCCCCTGATCCTCAAGTCAATAAACTGTATACAAGCACAACAAGGCGGGGTCTAAGGCATGTGTCAGAGTTGGAATTTTTCCAATAATTGGCCTTGGAGGAGAAGCGGCTCCAAAACCCAGGTGGAGCTAGATTGCTTAGTATGATTGCTCAGTTACTATGGTAACTGTGTTGTGTTGTTACTAGGTGATTACTGTGGCGTTGCTAGGTAGTTACTATGGTTTCACCGGCAAGAGTTAATATAAAAAGACAGGGGTACCGATACTTCTTCACAACGAGAGGGGTGCCAGTTCTTTTGACCAAAGAGCAGAGTACCCAAACTTTTGCCCTTTAGCTAGATTTGAATCTACAAACTGTATTGACACCTCAAATCACTCTCTCTCTATAAATATGTACTCTCTACATATATATCTCTAGCTCTTTCTCTCCCTATTTATTTTTAATGACTAATTAAATGGGCAATTTTTGGACACTGTCCAAGAAGTGGCGTGTACCCAAACTTTTGCGCAGAGAGAGAGAGAGAGGCACCCACACATTGGTTTTATGGTCAAAAAAAATATCCCCGCTGCGGGGTTTGATCTCAGAGCGCTCACTCTTCAGCACAGCACGTAAACCACTCGATCAGGGATTAGAGTCACACTTATAAAAATAATAAGAATAAAACTTAAAAAGAACAACAGTGTGATTGCTGATGCAATCATACTAATTAAACTTATGGAGAACAATAGCGTGCTATTGCTACCGCTACTGCTACCGCAGTCACACTAATAAAAATAACAATAGAAAGATAAATCTATAAAAAAGAACAACAGAACAATAAACCTACTAATATAACAATGGAAATAAAAAGAACAATAAAAGTAATAAAAAGAACAATAGAACAATAAAAGTAATAGAAAGAACAGTTGTGTGATTGTGTCAATAAAACTTAAGAAGAACAGTAAAATAAAAACAGCATTACATATACAGCCACAACATTAAAACCACTGACAAGTGAAGTGAATAACATCGGTTATCTCTTTACAGTGGCACCTGTTGTAAGGATCCGGCTTTATCCTTTCTCAGTAAAGTTAATGTAACTCAGCCAGACACAGAGGAATATAGCTGTTCCTGATTTATTTCACTGTCGGATACTGCAGCCTCACACATGGTGAACAAGGCCATCATTAGAAGTGGGAAAGAAAAAGATTAAATCATCAGAAAAATCCCAGCACTTTCCATAACCGCAAGACAGCATTTTCACCCATAATGCTCCAGAGTCAGAGAGCGAGAGAAAAAGAGAGCGGTAACCTCCTTTGACCCCATAATGTAATGACATCATAAGCCATAAGTGGGCAAGCCACCCTCTTTCATTGCTCCATGGCCCAGTCTGGATGCCCACATGCCCATTGTAGGCACTTTCAATGGTGGGCAGGGGTCAGCAGGGGCACTCTGACTGGGTTGCAGCTGCATCGCCCCACTACTGAGCCCTGGGCACCCGTGACCCTCTTGTCAGCTCACCTTTTGTCTTTCCTTGGACTCCTTTTAGTAGGAACAAAATGAAATTAAAAACACTGTAATATACATTTTTCAACTAAAATGAATTTACTATAGAAACCGAAAGCTAAACATCTGTTCTCTAATGACCAAAGACCATTCCTAATTGTGTCATTTAAATGCTTTCCTTGCTGACTTTAAAAGTTTCCTCTCTGTTGTAGCCTACATCTCTTGGATGTAATACATATTTGGAGCTGTCATGATTCTGTCTTCTCCATGGTGTGCTCATGATTGAAGAACACTGTGTGTGTATTGTTACACAGATTGTAGAAAATATATGTGACTGATTTCAGCTGTAAAGCCATGTTTTGTAGCAATGGACCACAGAGCAAAAATGTTTGCTGCACAATACTGAATTAAACAACAACCAGATGGTCCACTGCTTCAGAGCTTCATTACAGATGGACACATGTTAGGCTAATATTTCTGAGGGGATCCAAATTCAGATTAGGATCTTACAAATCTATCCAACATTAGCACATCAGCAGATCATTCCCTGAACCCAGTTCACTGAACATGTAAATTAGAATATTTCAAGCATGAGATCATGATACCAACATGTTCATTTGGCAACATGATTTGAGGATCTCAATCAAAATTGATCAGAAAAGGCTGATATTTTTAAGACTTAGCTGAAACACCCCAGTATATATAAATTTGTATTAATAACATTATTATTCATGCATGTACAGTCAGCAGAGGGTCCTCTGCCTCTTTAGCAAGAGTGCTGAAATATTAATTGAGTTTTTATTGCATTGAAGACAGACATATGAAAGTGAACCCACAATTATGCACTAATACAGTGTAATAGATGCAGCTGTGGGAGCAGAGACGTGCAGAGACAGCTGACTGCTCCCGCTCCCGTTGTTTCATCGTGAATCTATGCTAGGGGCTACAATGGACAAATATACTCTCCATTTCAATTTTTCATACAGTGTCAGTAACATTTACCAATTTGTGTTTCCCCCAGCCTAATTTTTGCTTTCCAGAGACATTCTTTCATAAAACATTTTTCTGCACTACTATATTACTTTGAAATGTATCTTATTAAAGCACGTTGCCCTGTTTGGTCAAAAGAATGAAGAAGGGGGTGCAGAAAACCAGGTAAATGGTGTATAGGTGTTATTGAGGACACAACTTGGTGATGTGTTGTTTAGCATGTATCCCTTCTACAGATTTGATTGATTTGGCAAAGCTGCTTTAACAA
This sequence comes from Brycinus macrolepidotus, assembly GCA_037974445.1. Taxonomy (NCBI): domain Eukaryota; kingdom Metazoa; phylum Chordata; class Actinopteri; order Characiformes; family Alestidae; genus Brycinus; species Brycinus macrolepidotus. The sequence continues at coordinate 21,372,183 of JBBPCZ010000034.1, forward strand.
GTCACTCTCATGTCCTCTACATAAGGGTGACTTAATGCTTGAATTATGGGTAGAGTAGATAAAACAATTTCAGAATGAACTTTTTAAACCCATATAAATTTGCAAAGCCATTTCATCTGTCATACTTTTTAAATACACATTACTTTTTTTATGAATATGAAAAAGGTAAGACCTGTTTGATGACTTGTTGCCTGTCCATAGTGCTTCTCTGCCTTTCACCCAATGACTTCTGGGAAAGGCTCCAGCACCCCCACCCCCACCCCCACCCCCCCAAGCCACGACCTTGGCTAAGGATAAGTGGTTCAGATAATGGATAGATGGAAGATCTGTAAGATGTGTACGTTTCCTTGAAATGAGACGAAATTATTCATGCATGCTTTAAATTTGATTCCTCGTGATTGTTGGTCCTTGATTCCGAGAGCTATGTGGGAAGTTTACAAAACAAAGTCAACACAGGCCTTTTCCTTGTATGACTGTGTGCGGTGAGGTCCTCTTTTTTGATGTAATATCCTTCATTGCTGATCAATTTAATTTTCAACAGACTCAGAGTTCAAAATAAAGTGGAAAGAAACCAGGGCAGACCTATCCATATAAGCACCCGAGGCAATCACCTAAAGGGGCACTTGAGGAAGAGCGGAAGGTATATTATGCCGCACTTGTGTGTTCACTGGAACCTAGTAAACACAACTTCACTCTGTCCAGGAGCTCATTTAAAGATTCACCCACCACATAGAAAAAAGAAAGCATGGAGGTTCGAAGAATATGTATCCTGAATATGTATCGTAGCACAGGCCGCCCCTAATCCCAGCATAAAACCTGCCAGACATTATCAGGCATTATCCAGTGCACTTCTAAACAAATTCACTTTCTGCACTTAACATTACTGCATGTGTCATAAGGAGGAGAGTGGAGAATCTCCACAATCTGAGTAGAAAATACTGCTTCAGACTAAAAGGGAGAATGGTGACAGCCAGTGACAGCCTAATCACTGTTTTCTGGCTGCCTGAGCCATGGCTATTGCAGAACTGGGTGTAGCCTAAACACACATGGATCTAGCTAGTGTTGTGTGACAAAGTGTCAGTACAGCAGGATTACTAAGTTTAACTGGTCTGTATGGATGAGACATTGACTTTTGTGTGGTGCTGTTTATTGGTTGTTTTGTTTGTGTTATAAGGGCATGCAACAACTCTAAATCTTTTAGCTTGCATATTTAGGCCAGACTCAGTTCAGTGCTGTAAATCAGGGCTCATTAGTTCTGGTCCTGGATGATTTTGTTGAAGTTTGGTTATGGCCCTGCCATTATACACCTAATAAACCTGGTGATTAACTGATACGTTGAATTAGTTTCAGAGCACATTAATCACCAAACTGTGCTGGACTAACTGATGATCCCTGCTGTTGATGTTAACACCGTTTATGCTGTGTTACTTGACACTATGTAAAAGTCAACTGAAAATCTTATTTACCTCGTGAAGTCTTACATATGTTCTATGTCATTCTGAGCTTTGCTGTTGCTTGTTTTGTTTTGTGAGTTTTCTGATTAGCCCAGTTCTAGTGTCGATCCTGGTTCAAATGTTCTAATTAGTTCTTAAAGTTCACCTAGGAATGGGCTTTGAAAAAAGGATATGGTTATGAATGTAGATAAACACCTAAAATGAATTGTAATTATACTTATGACAGTTAACAATTATAACAGTTATAATATTCAATTAAATACATGTGTGGGATTTACTTGAATTAAATGAGTATGTAATTCAAATATTTTAGAATCTTTGACGTAAGTAAATATTACAAAAAAAAGGGTAACTATAAGCAAAAAGTTCAAAATGACTCTACCTAGAGCTTTTTCTGTTAATATACAGGAAATGGTCATGTCTGATGTAACACGTAGAAAACTGGTAATTCCTTCCACTACCAGCCACTGAGTGGCAGTAGTGTTATTCGAATAGGCCAGTAACATAGTTATTTTACCTATGTGAGCATTTCACCTGTGTAGAAGGATGTCAAAGGATTTTCAGGCACGATCTGTAGGACTCCTTATTTTTTAGTAATAAGCAAACCCCTGAAATGCTTGAAATGCATCTACAGTGGTAAAATATACCCAATGACTTGTCAGCACACAATAGAAAAAACACACCAGACGCAATTTTTTACTTTTTTCACTTTAAACGAGAAATGCTGTTGCAGTATTACTGCATCTTATCAATTTCTTGATTGCTATTTGTAAGCATGTCTGATTTACATGAAACAGAGAGTAAATCTTAATGTCTTAGTTAATAGTGACTGCAGCTCACAATATTAACCCCCTGCCATTATTAAATTTCATATGCTGTCTTATCCAGCTAGGAGTCCACTCCAGCATCACTGCCACTGAACTGACCTCGTGGACGTGTGGAGTAGTGACCTGCAGTCTTCTCCCCTACAGTCAATCCCCTCACACCGGGGGCCATCTCTCCCATTATCTATGGCATTATCAATAAACCACAGGGTACAATATCAATTCTACGAGGGCTGATCCAAGAATAGCGTTTGCATTGAATGCCCTGCGGTTATTAGGATGCAGCATGGTAATCTGATTGTGGGCCGGCCTCTATGCGGGTTCTGTGGGACGCGTCTTCTGGGTTTTTTCTTGTCTTCAGGCGTGAAGAAAAAAAGCAGCTTCCCTGAGACTGGGCTGGGTGACCTGGAAACCAAGGCCAATTTCCTGTCTCTGTTTCAAATTAAAAACTCAGTGTGAATCTGATAGCTTCCTGTCCTTGCATGACAGCTTTTATATTAAATGGTTTACAATAATCTCATTGTTTGTCATGGGAGCAGGTTGTCATGCATATTAATGACACCCAGGTGTGAGTCTCATGTCGCTTCCCAAACCAGGCTGGAGTCTTTACAACCAGGACGTGTTCAAGTGCAAGTGTTTCCTGTAATAATTACCACAAAACAGTGCTGTCATTTATGCCCCCTCCTCGGGATTAGCCTCTTTCAGCTACTGATGCATCTATTTATGGGGTTTTTGCTGGGCTTTTTTCTTACTGGCCCTTCAGTATCATAATGACTGGGCACTCACCCTTTTTTATGTATTCCTACAAAAAATAGAGTATAAAAACACATTTTCTGTCAATTTACTTTAAACATATTTTAGTGGAAGCAAATTTTAATCTTACCACGCACTCCTCTCCACTTCATTTGAAACATCTGAGGGTTGCTAAAGGGCCTTTATTGAACAAAAGACTGATTTTCTGAAGCCGTAAGCTCAAAAGTGAACAAATGATTTTAATTTTGTATTTTGATCTAAATTTGCAACATTTCTAGAAACAGTAACAACCTCAGGGTTTAGCAGTCAGCCAATTCTTTTCACTGCTAGCCTTTCTCGAAGAGGCATCCACAGGGGAGCGCTAAAGAGATTCTGCTGCTCTACACATTCCAACTGAGTAAGCGGCTGAGGATCGCATCTGTACTAGAGAGGTGTGTTTTTGACATGGCTTAGATCCATGTGCCTGTTTATCTGCTGGGAAATGCAAGAGGAACAAGGAGCACAAATCTTGGAAGCCTTGCATTTCCTGCCACACTTTCCAAAGGGTGTTTCATTTATGCTGTATTGTCGCAAAACGAAGATGAGAAAACTTAGCTTTCATCTTGTGAAAATAATGAGAAGAACTATGGTAAACCTGTTTTAATGGCAAACTAAATGGCACACCTATTTTAAGAGCTTCACTCATCTGGATAACAGATAAGTCAGGCACTTGTAACAAATATTGTTGAGTCTGTCTCACTATCAGTCTTAACATTTACAGGAAGTGGACCAGCAACACAGCAGAATATGCAAGACTAAATGGCTAAAATTATTCTTTCAATAAAAATGTGCCTTTCTGTCGTGCTTAAAATATGTAACAAACTCCATGTAATACATAGAATGTGACATATCTACTAGTCCTTGATTGCTGGTTTATAGATTAAAGGCAATGCCAAATCCTAAAACAAGACCACAGCATGAAATAGGATAACAGTTTTCATAATTGAAAAGTGATTAACATAATACTGGAAGTGAGTAATGTTTCTGCCTGTGAAATGTAAATTGGGGGATTCTGCCACAGGACTGATATGAGAGACATGACATTTAATTATGAGTTTTTCATCCCCTCTTGTGTGCACAGTTTCTAATATCTTGATGAAACCCCCACCCCCACCCGCACCCCCGCTCCCACTCCCTCCCCCCACGTTTCTGAAGCAGGGCAGGAACCTTAAACAAAATGCATTTATGCCCTGTTTTACCCAGTGAAAGTAATGCAATTTAGGTCTAAACTTTTAGATAATGGGTTACACAGTCCATTAGAACCAAACAAGTTAATGCCCTCACACAGTGCAGGTACACTCAGAATGTGCTAATAATCGAAAGAAAATTAGAAACTGAAAAACAAATCCCATCACAAAATGACTATTTATTAAAGAACAACCAACACAGGAAGGAGAGGTCTTACAATCATTTTCCTACCTAAACATATAAGATAAACAGGACTATAAGAATAATCGATATTGTACCAAACCAAACGTACAATATGTGATACTGAACTGTGAATGATTGTGGAGCTTCACGGGTGGCTGGTTCAGGTTTAATGTTAGCTCCACCAGTCGTGGATGCTGCATGTCTTGAGTGGACGCATCTCTAGGGACACGTAAGGGACAGTTTAATTACAGGCCTAATGCTTTCACTCCTGAAGAAGTGTGCATATGTATGTGTGTGTCTCCAGTCCTCCCCCTCACATTCTATTTCTCTCTCTCTCTCTCTCTCTCCCTCTCCCTCTCTCTCTCCACCTCTTTTTCTCTGTCATGCTGTCTTTTTCTGTCTCTTCTTACTTTCTCTTTATCTCTCTCTGCCTCCTTTTCTCTTACCTTCTCATTTTCTATTTCTCTCTCACCTGTATCTCTCATTCTCTCTCTGTGTCTCTGTTTCTCTGTGCATCTCTCTCTCTCTCTCTCTCTCTCTCTCTCTCTCTCTTACTCACACACACACACACACACACACACACCATCTCTCTCTTCTTTTTCTGAATCTTTTCCCCCATCTCTTTGTCTCTCCTTCAACCCCCCACCCCTGCCAGACACCTACACATTCGCCTACCACGTAAACCTTGATGTGGGAGGCTGAGCTAAATGATGTCCTTAATTCTCTCTCTCTTCCTCTCACGCCCACCTATGGTGTTTTTGCTTCACTAGTGGAAGCAGAGATGCTGACAGCAGAGGCGCTCCTGTCATGCTGTAGTGATGTGTTCACTGCCTGCCATTACCACGGAGTTTTCTCTCTAGTCAAAGAGGATTTTTCTTTTTAAAATTTCTGTGTATTGTTCTGTATATTTGCGTGGCTAGAAATACTGTTTCATATTTTATATATTTTTTACATCTTGCACAACACATTTGAAAGGTCATGCTTTTGAACTATTATGTCCCATGTCCCACCTGTTCCATATATTGTTGTTTACATTTCGTTAAAATACTGTGATACCCCTTGTATCCCTCAAGATCTACACTGTTGTAAATAACTTGTTTATTTGGTTTCCATTTTGTAAATTAAACCTATCCCAGGCGCCTTGGGCAGGCATTGGCTGGGGTTGAGGTACACTCTCCTCAGTCTCCACAAGCAGTAGAAACGCTGTTGGGCCTTCTTGACGATGAAGCTGGTGTTGAGGATCCATGTGAGGTGCTCTGTGATGTGGGCACCAAGGAACTTAGTGCTCTGGATGATCTCCACTGAGGAGCCACTGATGTCCAGTGAAGACATCATGTCATGCCCTCCTAAAGTCTCTTTTGTTTTGTCCACATTCAGAGACAGGTTGTTGGTTCTGCACCAGTCCGTTAGCTGCTGCACCTCCTCTGTTTATGCCACTTCATCGTTCTTGCTGATCAAACCTACCATGGTTGTGTCATCAGCAAAACTGATGTGGTTTTAGTTTTGCATGACAGCTTAGTCGTGGGTCAGCAACGTGAACAGCAGGGGGCTGAGCACACAGACCTGGGGGGCCCCTGTGCTCAGCTTGGTGGTACTGGAGACGTTGCTCCCAATCCTGACTGACTGAGATCTCCCATTCAGTTCAGGATCCAGTTGCAGAGGCAGGTGTTCAGGACTCTCAGCTTCCCAATCAGAAGCTGAGATACCACATGTTGGACCCCAGAGAGGCCACTGCAAGTTAGCACACTGCCATTTTGGTCAGCTGCCTGACCCAAAAACACAAATGTCGACTAAAATACGGTCAAAATATAAATAAGCCACAGAGGTTTTGGGATACTGTTCGAGCAATGAAACAAAACTGGAACTTTTTGGGAATATGCATCAGTGGATCTCTGACACAGCAAATGGATCCAGTGTCTTTTAATGTTGTGGCTGACACTTGTCTCTGGATGTGAGCCATATTACTCTGGCAGTAATTAATGCAGAGGCAGTTGGAGGACACTTACAGCGCAGGTATGTCTGCTTAAACAAATGTGTCATCTAGCTACAGCATCCTCCTGTCTGTCAGTGCAGCTTGGGAAATGATTGATGTGGGGCAGTGATTCTGTCACTGTCCATATGTTTTAGGTAACTGTTTTTTCCTGGAGCCATATGCTGGTAATACATTATAATTTAAAGCCTTACTTATAGCATGTGTGCAGGTAGTTGTACTTATATTCTGACCACTTACTGAACTTATAATTCAGATGATCCAGTGACATTTATACATGGAACAAAATGTATTGTCTTTAGAACATTTTTGTTTATTGTATGGTGTGATTTTCAAAAATAAAATAGCAGCACGGTCAAAGATTTAGTTCGTAATTTAGTTAGTTAGAAAGTAATTTAGTCTGAAAATTGCAGTCAGTCATTTGTAGAACAGGGCAGTACAGCAAAATGCACGGCTACCGATAAACCTGATTTTTTGTTCAAAAATAAACTTTGGCCATTCAAAATGAATTTTAGCTGCTGTGGGTTAAATCAGCAAATGAACTGATGCTAGAGATAACAGCCTAACAGTCATTGTATTCTACATGAGGTAATTTAATTTTTAGTCAGTGAACGATTAAGCTGCACCTACCTTGTACCTGCACTTGTTGTCCATTTAATCTGGTAAAATTGCTAGTCACCAACTGAAATACCAGCAGGTTGCCAGGATAAATGCTGAGGTATAACTATTGTAACAGCAATGCACCTTTGCCAAGTACAAAATTTCACAATTTCGGAGATATAGAGTGTGAAGAATATGTAAAAGATGCTTCCTAACAGTGGTCTAGTCAAGCTTATACATACATACACACCATATGCAGACCTTTTTATAGACATGACACTATGATATCAGGTAAAAACAGACATTGCTACCTTGTGACTGTTAAAAGCTTTAATATCAACTGAAAATGTGACCAATAACCTTGGGCAAAGTCTTTAATATTATGGCTGCATGATGTCCATGGACATTTATGTATATGTGTGTGCACACATATTTCTGACACCTCATTAAAAGAAGCTTGTTCTAAAATTTTAAACAATACTACATTTTAGTAAGTTCTAGTTGTACCTACCTTTAGAAGATGCAGACATGGTGCAACTTGAAAAGGATTATTTCTCACACATTCTGCATTGAAAGAAGCTTGTTCTAAATTGCAACTGGCACTGCATTTGTGTAAGCAGAAGAGGTAATGATTTCATGACCTTATAATGATTTGAATTTGATGAAAGTCACTGTTGCATGTACACATTTGCGTCGTGTGTTTGTCAGATGCTGACATCGAAACAAATGGAAAAAAGTCAGACGTGCAGAATCAAACAATACAACACAGACTGTAAAATAAATGTAATTCATTGTGTAACTAACTGTGAAAGTATTCATGTTATTACATTCAGATAGTAGAGCAAAATGGCTCTAAAAACGGTTTACTGTAAAAAATGTATCTGTTTTGATCAGTGAGAACACTTGAATCGTATTGTGCTTGAGGACAGCAAATCAATATGTGTTGTAAGTCCTATAATGAGTGGAGGGGAATTCTGACTTTGATGCAGTTTGATTTACTATTGGCCCGTGGCTCCCAGCAGTCTGTGCAGCAGAGCCAGTCAACAATGATCAAAACATTCGACAGGCCTCACTGATGTTTTCACATGCTAGTCACTACCGGCTTTATTAAGATACAGAGCCTCTGGCTGCAAAGAGACGCACAAATCCCAGCTCAAATGAAAGCATTTTAAGCCCTAACTGTGATACTAGTGGAGGTGTAGCAGTTTAATTAATACCTGAGCAGCTCTGTCATTTCATGTCAGTCACTTTTACTGGGTGTCAAAATTTCAGCTCAAATTTTCTGTCCTAAGGCTATTCTAATCCTTTACACACTGACACATCATCTATCATGCTGATTACAGAGATTTGTATGTTATATCACCGTATTATATTACAGTATACAGTTCTGAATTGTTATATATCTTCCATATTCAAGGTCATTGTCTTATTTAGTACATAAGAAATGTGATCAGAAGTCCTTGAATACTTTGCAAGTAGCGTGGTAATAAGGTTAACACATGCTCAAACTCCCAGATTTCTACACATAAACATGTTCTTGTTTAGCGTAGCATTCGGATCACTATTTTAAAATCCTCCAGACTGAGATCATCCTCTAAGACCTATTTCAGCTTGAAACAGTTTCTCAGCTAATACAATGAAGATGCATCAGAAACATTAAGCCTGTCAAGATGTCCTTCCCAGCACCATTGATACCAATGATAGACTGGGTTTGCAGGTGAATTATCCATTTATCACAAAACAATCTGGCACTTTATCATGGCCCGCAGTGGTTCTATGACACTGATGTGACACTGATACTACAGATTTAGGACAGCCTATTAATCATTGTTTTAACTAAATTCATATATTTCACTCTAATATCTTAGAACTAAGATAAATGACTAGTCTTCCAGGAGGCTTGGAAAGATGTACATGTGCCACAGGTAATAAAATGTAAATATTATATGAATGAATTCACAAAAGTAATTTTACACACATTTTTGTGTTGGTTCTTTGTATTCAAAAGTTTGTCCCCCTTGTTATCTGGTCACAATGAAATTTTATACTTGTATAATTTATGTTAAGACTTAACCTAAAGATATGATTAGAATTTTCCCTCATCATTTAAAATTTCCAAACTTAAGTGCTAAGAGGAAGTCTTCAACACATTTGTTTCTCAAAGACAAAAACCATCTGAAATATTATGATTAGATAATGCCGCTGTAGTGTTGCTTGATGCCTTGTCCACCCACTTATATTCAAAGAAGAGAACAAGATTCAGATTGAACTGGTTACATAATGGGAGGGATTTGTAGAAGGTGGCAGCATTTTGCCTCTAAACGCCTGGAAACAGTCCTTGATTTGAATCCAGATGTCAACAACTCCGCCATCACAAGCTCCTCAACATTCAGTAGCACTGCCTCACCATCTGGGAAAATGCTTAGAGAAGAAAGCTTCTTGGTCTGCATAGAACCATATATGCTTGGTTTGTGTATTTCCACTGTATATTCAAACAAGAGTTAACAGAACAACCCACTTTTAGTTTTTAGCACTTGCCTATACATTGCCTATACATTTTACAGACTGCTACATCGAAAAAAAAGTATTTACTGTTGCTTAACTGCTTTGAGGACAGTGATACAAAAATGTACCAAATATACTGAAATGTTGATAGAAGATCTGATTACAATTCTTTCACGAAATTCTTTTATGAAATTCTTTTATGAAATTCATAAAAATGAAATATTTCTGTCAGGTCCTGCTGGAACCCCCTACCAAATACTCACCCAGATACTGAACCAGGCCCCACTTCCCAACTCCATTCCACATCTCCGCAAAGACCCCTAATGACTAGATCTGGTTTACCTGAGTTTTAGATATGTGACTGCTGGTATATATATACACTTCTGTTTGCCGTATTACTTTGCAAAGTATTGTCAGTGTTTTTCCTGCAAGCTGTTTCTTGTTTCGTCTGGATTTCTGGTTTTGTTTTTTCTGCCTGTCTTTTCTATCCTGATTTTCGTCTCTTCCCCCTGGTATTTTTGTAGCCTATTGGACTATCTTTCTGGATTACCAGCTTCTTGGGCTCTTGTTTATGGACCTAGTGTTTTTGCCTCCTGACTTGGATGTGTTTGCGTATCAGACTGCCCCTGTGGTTTTGATCATTTCGTTTCCTCATGTTTTCGTGAAACTTACCTTTTGGGATAAATGTGTTGGTTTTCTTCTACTCCATGTCTGGGTCCTTTCTGGTGATTCGTGACAGTTTCTTATCTTAATTCTCTTCCACTGTTCCTGACTGTATCTGCTGACTGTAAATCTTTTGTGATTTAGAGCACATCTCAATATAAAAGAAGCATTACAATATAAGACAAGCATTTCTATATAAGAGAACCATTAGGTTACATGACGTACATAAGTTTTTCATGAAAAGTGACACAAACCTAATTAAACCTTTCTAAGGGCTAATTCCAACATGCATATGCTGTTATTTGCCAGTTTTGAGGTCAAGTAAACTGAAATTAACTCTGTCTTGTCACGTCTACCCGTTATATAAGATTACTGGAACCTTCCATGAGGATGACACTGGAGCAACTTATGGAGCTAGCTCCATAAGTGTATTAGAAGATGGCCTTGGCTTAGGCAGGGCTGTACTGACGTCTTCAGGCTTAAATAAGGCTGCTTGACAACATGGGCTGGAGTCAGAGGGGACTTGGAAGTGTTCTGCTAGCAATGCATCAGACTGCATGCTGCTTTTGCAGCTTTGTTGACAATCCCTCTGCAGTCCTCACTTTCTCCTCTTCAGGTAAGTTTTTGCATTTTTTGGTGTGTTTGGTCTCAAAATGATGTTGTTGATGAAGCCTTTGAATGCAGTGATTTACTCTCTGCATATCAAGCAAATGGCTTTACCACTAACCTCCATGTAAAATACTTAGAAGTCCAGGATTTGCTGAATGCTCTGTTTTCCACATCAACCTTTCATTTTTTACCACTCGTTTTGATCTTTGTCTCTACGCACTGTCTCGTGTCCTGCATGTGCACAGATGAGCAGGCTGACACACCTTGGCAGGTACCAGGAGAAAAAGTTGCCATCAGCATCACAGGAAACAGGTACAGGACAGGAAAAAGACATGCACTGTCTGTTTCATTTCAAAATAAAAACCAATTTTTTACTCAATTTTCCATAGACCCATCAGGTGTCCTAAGAAGTGCCTGTTTCTGTTTTTTTGTGGCTGTTAGGGGTTTGCTACTAGCTGTAAACTACTTCCGAACTTCCGAAATTTTTCTGTAATGAATGGTGCTTTGAGGCAAGATACATAGATTTGCACAGAATAGCTCTGTGGCAATGCAACAACAGCATCATAGGCAGACAGCAACAATGCAGGCAAATCCACAATCCAAAAGAGAACAGATCCAGGGTCAAACCCGAGGAGAAAATTCACTAAGGCAAGACAAACGCTGAGAACAAACATAAGTGTAACAAAAATTACTCATTGAAACTATTTTTTTGTGGATAAACTATTTAATGAATGTTCATTGGTCCACTTTGCTTAGTGTGCTTACTTAACGTTTGCATATGAACATAAGGGGTTAAAATCAGAGTTACTTATTTTTATTTGACTTCATAGTCAATGCAAGTGTAAAAAATGGAGAAGGAGAAGGACGTTGGCGACAGCACGCGTGCAGACACACAGTTGTATTTTGGGATTTTGGGATACATAACACTTTAATCCCATAGATTCTCAGAGGGGGTGCACTTTAAAAGTTGAGGTTTTTATCTGTTTATGTGTCTTGTGTATCAACAGCTCTTAGGTCCAAATGCTTTCTTCTCTTTTGTAAATGTTAAATAAATAGAGGACGAGTAACAGTGACAGTCACCTTGTTGCGAAGCAACTGTTTGGTATTGGTGCAGCATGGTGGTGCAGTGGTTAGTGCCCTGGCTTAAATTCCTGGCTGGGGAGGCTAATCCAAAGACATGTACATCTGATGAATGGGAGATGCTAAATTGCCCCAACCCTGTGATGAACTAGCAACCTGTTCAGTTTGTCAATGCCTTTCACTCCATGAGCGCTGGGACAGAGTCAAACAACTATGTGAAAGACAATGATCAAGGGACACTTTTGCTGAGGAATGCACTATAAACAAGTGCGGCACAGATTAAATTATCAAGATAAAAAAGGGCAAATAAGATGGTCATGTTTTTCTTGTCAAAAGCAGAGCTACGGCCAGGCAAGACAAGTGTACTAGGCAGAAGAAAACCGCTTAGAGATTTGTATTTATTTATATATTTTACCATGGGTACCTAATGTGATGCCACAGAATGTTTTCAGTGTGCCCCTGCTGACATAACATTAATTAGTGCCATGGAACAGATGGAGTTTCTATATATAATTTTTTTATGACAAGACTCAGGCTCTTAGCGTTTTGTAGAAGTTTAGAAACAACAACAGTTGTGACAGTTGTTAGTGTGCGCTGACTGAGGAGACAGCATGGGAGTATTTGAGAGATTAATTGTGGTGGGTATCGAAACAAATTCTCATAGGCTGTGCCCCTCTACAACAAACCAAAGTTTCAGACCTGCCTTTTGCTCACTAACCATTAGAAGATTCTCACAAGAAACGCAGCTTGGACACCAGGGATAGTCCAAATTTCTTTTTAAAATGTACTTGAATTTAATCCTTCTCTGCATTTGCATATGAATGATTTCTAGAAAAGTGCATGTGCTTAAATGCAGGCAAATTAGACGTGTGACTGAATAATTATTAAATCATGAATTATCATAGATCAAGCTTTTCCACTCCGCCCTTCAGTTAACTGATTTCCATATAAATATTTTTGGCCATAAATGCTTGAAAGACGAGAAACTGGTATAGCGCAGTTACAATGCGGTCTCTTCTACAGACTCTGTGCTAGCTGGCTGAGCAGGCTTACTGCGGAGGATAACATCGGCTCAAGAGCTATTCATCTTTATTAGCCTGGTTATGAAATGCTCGGTTTGCCAGGTCCTCAAGAAAACTGCAGTTAGTGAAATATCTAGGTCTTTTTTTACAGCCTAACTTTAATAAGCAAAAAATGATCACTGTGCATCATAGACCTTCTTGCAATTGAATTATGCATTAATGTGCCTATCCACTACAAATCACTGTCCTATGAATGTAACAGTCTTTGTCTATTATGCTGCTCATATGGACCATCAAGTGAACTGATCCATGAAGTAAGAACCCAGGGTTTTTTTTTTTTACTAAAGCTAGCTAACAAACTGATAACTAAAAGGCTGATAGCTAACAGGCTAATTGATATCATAGGTTTTGAATAAAAGCGGTTATTTTAAAGTTTTAAAGTGAAAGCGGTCACTTTAAAACTTTAAAATAAAAATATTATAATGTGTGTGTTTATTTTATAATGTCCACCATTTTATAAAAACCAATAAGCCACCTGAGATTGTGTGTTACGGCGGTTTTACAAGGGGGTTTTAGGCCCTCTGCATTAAATTATTCACTTGAATAATTTAAAGCTGAGGGCCTAAACACACAACCTCAAGTAATGTATTGTTTTTTTAATGTATATGTGATGTGCACAAAAGAGTTAGCCTAAAGGTATTCTTATTGACTAAAAATGCTGTCAGTTACACAGGCAGTAAGAGTGTAAGTATTGCATCTATGACAATATCACTTACATGTCAAATTGTATGTTAATAATGGGACAAAAAGTAGTTGGTGGGCTCTGTAAAAAAAACATATCAACTTGTAGGTCTTAGATAGTAATAAATATTCAGGATTTCTGTAACAGAATTTGACTCCCTGAAGTTAATGTTTGCTCTTTCTTCAGGTCATTGAGGCTTTTTTTTCTGTTTGTTCTAATGTCATTTGTGCAGTGTCAGAATATTTCTACTGAAAGGATTATTACAAAAGTAATATTAACAATAATAATTATTAATATTAATAATTAATTTTGATTAACATTAATAATTATTCAGGATTGTTGTAAAAAATGTGAATATTTAATGTTACTTTAACCTGTGACATATGGAGGCAGAATTTCTGTGTTGGAGTTTTTCCTGACATGCTGATCAAACCTCCGAAGGAAGGAAGGAAGGCCACAGGAAGAAACACAGGTAGAAACATGGAAAAGCCATGGTTGACCGACAAAAAATTTAAAACCAAGAGGGGTATTAATACACAGGGCAAGACTGTTACAAAATCTGCTAAAATGTCTGTTTTGCGTTAATCATAGGTATAAATTGTAAGAAAATCTTTCATTCAAACAATAAATAAACAATGCAAACAATGATGCTTCAATTTTGCTCTATTTTAAGTTGAGTGGAAACTAATTTTTTTAAAGCAGCCATGCTGAGCTTTGATTTTGACAAACAGCATAAAATTGGGTAAACCGGAACGCAAAAATCACACTTTACAATGTTCAGTTCAAATAAAGTTGTAAACATACAGCTTGTTTTGTACATTAGCTTAGATACAGCCTCACTGGCATTAACAGCACATTCGTTTAGAGACTGGCAGTAGCAGTCCATAGATCAAAAATCCGGAAAGTCTATTTAGGTGTTCCACGAAGTCTGACGGGTTTATAATTGTTTCGGCACAGTAACAACACTGAAAATGTTCATTTCCTCTGTACTTCAAATGACAGATAAATATAATGAAATCTAATACACATACAAATAATAATTAAAGTGGTAATATTAAGTTGTGACATATGGTTTTAGAATGATCTAATTACTTTAAGACTTGTATAACTTGACATGTATCACCACTACTTTGTTCATAACATGGCATATTACTCTAACGTTGCTTGGATCTCTAAATGAAATGCAATGTTACAGCTTGCACCAGTGCCACACAATGCAGTGCCTGTGGCTCTCAGTGTGGGAATGGGAATCTTTTGCCTTTCAAAAGGTGAGAATGTTTCTGTAAGAATATTTCCAAACTGGGCAACAACGCCCCTTCAAGAAGTCCTCATGTTTGTGTCCATCAATGGGCACCTTGCTATAATGACATGTAACAATGTTCTACGAAAGAGAAGTTCATGTTTATCACTGACCAAAAGCAAAGTAAGACCGAGACAGAATTTCAGTGTAGTCTGTTCTTTGTTTATTCAGTTAGATGACTAACAACTAAGATTACTAGCCATTACTTGGTACACAATAGTTATTTGAAACACTGGTGAACTTACAACATATAGAACAAATTGCTTCAAATAGAAAGCAATTCTTCTTCTACTACTACTTTCAGTTGCTTCCGATTACGGGTCGCCACAGTGGATCAACCGTCTCCATTTCCCTCTATCCTCTGCATCTTCCTCTCTCACACCAACTGCCTGCATGTCCTCCCTCACCACATCCATAAACATCTTACTAGGCCTTCCTCTTCTCCTCTTCCCTGCAGCTCCATCCTCAGCATCCTTCTCAGAATCTCTCCTCAGCACAGGTCCAAACCAATGCAAATCAATGCCTCTCTGACTTTTCCTCCAAAAAGTCCAACTCAGTCTGTCCCTCTAGTAAACTCTTTCCTGATTCTGTCCATCCTCATGACTCCCAATGCAACTCTTAACATTTTCAACTCTGCCACCTCCAGCTATGCTTCCTGTCTTTTCGTCAGTGCCACTGTCTCCAAACTATACGTCATAGTTGGTCTCACTACCGTCTTGTACATCTTCCTTTTCACTCTTGCTGGTATGTGCAAGATCTCTCCTGCCACACTTCTCCAGCCTTTCCACCCTGCCTGCACTCTATTCTTCACCTCTCTTTCACACTTCCCATTACTCTGGACTGTTGACCCCAAGTATCTGAACTCCTCCACCTTCACCAGCTCTAGTCCCTCCATCCTCACCATTCCACTGTCCTCCCTCTCATTCACGCACAGGTATTCTGTCCTAGTCCTACTGACTCACATTCCTCTCCTTTCCAGAGTATATCTCCTTCTCTCCAGGGTCTCCTCAGCCTGCTCTCTACTCTCAGTACAGATCACAATGTCATCTGCAAACATCATGGTCCACGGGGACTCCTGCCTGATCTCATCTGTCAATCTGTCCATCACCATAGCAAACAAGGAAGTGGTCAGTGCTGATCCTTAGTGTAAACCCACTTTCAGTTGGACACATCAATCACTCCTACCACAGACCTTACTGCTGTCACAATGCTCTTGTACATATCCTGTACCATTATCACATACTTCTCTGCCACTCTTGACTTCCTCATACAATACCACAACTCCTCCCTGGGCATGCTGTCATATGCTTTTTCCAAGTCCACAAAGACACAGTGCAACTCCTTCTGACCTTCTCTGTACTTCTCCATCAGCACCTTCAGAGCAAGCATTGCATCTGTAGTGCTCTTTCCTGGCATGAAACTATACTGCTGCTCACTGATCATCACATCTCTTCTTAACCTTGCTTCCACCACTCTTTCCAATAACTTCATGCTGTGGTTGATCAGCTTTATCCCTCTGTAGTTACTACAGCTATGCACATCACCCTTATTCTTGAAAATTGGTACCAGTACACTTCTTCTCCACTCCTCAGGCATTCTCTCGCTCTCCAAGATTCTGTTAAACAATTTGGTCAAAAACTCCACTGCCATCTCACCTAAACACCTCCAAGCCTCCACAGGTATCTGGACCAACACCCTTTCCATTCTTCATCCTCTTCATAGCTATCCATACTTCCTTCTTGCTAATCCTCTGCACTTCCTGACTCATTATCTCCACATCCTCCAGCCTTCTCTCTCTCATTCTCCTCATTCATTAGTCCCTCAAAATACTCCTTCCATGTGCTCAACACACTCTCCCTGTCTTTTACTACCCTAACCTGCTGCACATCTTTCCCAGCTCGGTCCCTCTGCCTAGCCAATTGATACAGCTCCTTTTATCCCTCCTTTGTGTCCAACCTCTCATACAACTTGCTACACACCTTATTTTTAGACTTTGCCCTTACGGTTCATCTCCTCATACTCCTGTCTACTTTCTTCTCCTCTTTGACTATCCCACTTCTTCTTTGCCAACCTCTTCCTCTGGATACTGTCCTGTGCTTCCTCATTCCACCACAAGGTGTCCTCTGTTCAGATGTCACCCCTAGCACCTTTCTAGCTGTCTTCCTTACTACTTCTGCAGAGGCTGCCCAGCTATCTGGCAACTCTTCACTGCCACCCAGTGCCTGTCTTAACTCCTACCTGAACTCCACCTTACAGTCCTCCTTCTTCAACCTCCACCTCTTGATCCTTGACTCTGCCCTCATTGTCCTCCCCTTTTTGACCTCCAGAGTCATCCTACAAACCCACATCCTATGCTGCCTAGCTGTGCTCCAGTCACAACTTTGCAGTCTCCAATCTCCTTCAGACCCACCCTCCTACATAGGATATAATTCACCAGCATGCACAAATTTCCTTGCCCAACCATTTTTAGATCACATTTGAATGTTTGGTTGTTTAACAAAAGAGGCTTCTGGGTTTCTCTTACCGATGTGTTTTTCTTATTGATCTTCATTTCCGCTAGACAGAAAAATATTACAGTGCTCCATGGGCACAAATCTTTTCAACAATTGCTTCCTGAAGAAGACTGCCCTGTTTATAATGACCCAAGTAAACATGGCTACATCACTGGCAAAAGACAATTGCATCTCTATTCCTGCTGGTATGGACTGTGTTTGAGTTAAAAATGATTAACTTTGAGCCTAAAGGCTAAGCTACCAGCTTCTTCAGTTCAGTCAACATCAGCCTGTTAGTGACACATGCTGAAACGAATGTGGCAGAGTGAAAGGCACTCATGAAGTACCTAGGATCCAAAAATATAAAATTGCACTCAACTACTCCACTCTAGGAATCTCACCCAGAGAATTTAGCTTAGTATTTGCACAGAAAATACAGGCTTGTTGATACCAAAAGCCAAAGACACGGTTTTGTCAGGTTTAAACCAAGATAGATCTAAAGCACTGAGTCAAACAGGTACTAAGGTTTATTCCAAAAAGTAGCAGGTTGTAAAAAACAGATACCGTCAGAGTTCCAAAACCAAAAGGCAGCCCGATTATCAAACAATTCGGAATCATCAAACCAAAGAGCCAAATTCAAGACTGCAGTCCAAACAGAGTCAAAACATGCAAATCCAAATCAGCAAACAAAACCAAACGAGTGAAACAGAAATCAAAGTCGAGAAGTACAGGCAGGGTAATACAAATCCAGCAAGTCAGGTAACAAAGTACAAAACACGCTCAGTATGTAGAGAAAGTCCACAGCAATACTTTGCAAACCTGAATGCGGAGGTCTGAGGTATTTATCTCTGTTAATTAGGGTCAGGTGATTAAGAGCTAGGCATTAGGCATTGTGGGGAAGAGGGGTGGAGTCTGGGGCTAGTGTTATGATGGGTAAAAACTAAAAGGGCATAAAAAAGACCATAGAGCAAAACTGTATTTATTACTAGTACACGTACTCCATAGACCAAAAGCAATTAAACTCTATTGCAAAGGCCTTGGTGTTGCAGCAATAGCAATACTAAAATCCTTCCATGATTGCACCAGCAAATTCATAGGCCATGAGTTAAAAAATAAAAAACATCAGAAGCAGCAAGTAAATTCAATTTTATTTATATTGTGCTTTTTATGACCGATGTCACAAAGCAGCTTTACAGAATCCAGGTCTGAGCCCCTAGTGAGGAAGCCAAGGGTGACAGGTAAGGAAAAACTCCCTAAAGCTGAAGGAAGAAACCTCGGGAGGAACCACGACTCAAAAGAGGAAGCCATCATCTTCAGGTCAACCTGGAGAGTGAGAAAGAGAATCTCTATGGAGGTAACTAACAATAGAAGTCATTTGTTTCAGTCAAGCAAGACATATGGGCAGCAGTTCCCCTAGGAGAAGATGGTCCAAAAAGTTATTGGAGACAAACGGAAACCAGAATTAGTTCTCCTTATGTTTACAGGGTGTAATTTTTAAATTGTGTAAAGTGTCCATTTGTCATACATGAACACACCACAGCGTAACAGTCTGAACAGCACAAAATTGTTTTCTGCATTTAACCCATTAATCCATTTCTGGGCAGTCAGGAACGCAGCACCCGGGGAGCAGTGTGTGGGGATGGTACCTCAGTGGTGAGCCTCAGTGGTGCCACTGGCAGTCCTGGGATTTGAAGGCACAGCCTTCCAGCTTCCCCCACTGTAAATAGTGCAAGTTGAGACTCCTACCTGACTATAGCAGCTTAGCTAGAAAGGGCAGAGACAAGGGCTATGATAGAGATGAGAGCACCCTGAAACACTGGTGCCCCCCACTCCACCGTCAACAAACCTGAGTGAATGTCAGGAGTGGTGGGATGACAGCACCAGCATCCCAGTTTACTAGAATTTTCTTTGCCCATCACCTCCCAGCTCTACACCCTTCGTCTAATGGGAAAACTTCTAGTTTGAAGTCCATAAAATCATCACTACTGTCATGTCGGGGTGCATGGCAAGACGACGTACAGGAGAAGTCTTCGATAGAATGTTTTTAATAAAGAACACAGGAA
>JBBPCZ010000034.1:21397466-21433886 GCA_037974445.1 Brycinus macrolepidotus
TCAGTAGGTTCAGAAGGCTTTCAGCTCGACTGCAAACAGAATAACATGCACAAGCACACAGACACATGAACTAAACATAACCCCGAACATGCATGGCATCACTCAAGGGAGAATACCCATGATAATAGCAGTGATAATATTGGTGTCCAAGCACTGACTGCTTGGACCAGCGGGGCTTTATAGAGACATAGACATGAAACCAACCAATAACATAACAGAACCACTCATTGGCACAATGAGTGGTCATTAAGTGAACACAACACAGGTGAGAGGGTTCCTCCTTGCCTGACAGCCACTCAGCAGACTCCTGCTTGCACTAGGCTGTCACGCCCGGAGGAACTACACACACACACACAAAACCTGGATCCTTGTGTCCAGGGCTACATGGCTTTAACACTCGGTAGAAGGCTCGACCGAGACGGAACTGGACGTGACAACTACTATAGTTTGCAGCTACCTGCGATTCTGTACCTCCCTGGTTATTAGTAGATTAGAAATTGTACTGAGCAGAAACCTGGGATTATTTTTGTTAGATTCCATGAGAGACAATAGATAGGCTGAACGTGCCACAGTAAGTGCTTTGCTGTAGTCTCTAAAGCTCTCCTTCCAGGCAGAGTTTAAAGATTCCAGTTTGGTTAATCACTATTTACTCTCTTGTTTTCGAACATTTTACCAAGAAGCAAGCTTCTCTATCTTTTACATCTTAGAGGTGTGATGTTATCTAATGTGGATCGAAGAGAGTTCTCTAAGCGTTCAGTTAGGATATCTAATTCTGCTGGCAAATGGGGTTGATAAATCTGGGAGGTTTTCAATAAAACTAAAAGCTGTGGCAGATATAAAGTGGCCCCTTGTAGTCACGCATGAACACACCACAGCATGAACAATGTGAAATTCTTTCTCTGCATTTAACCCATTCACCAAGTGAAGCAGTGGGCTGCCACCATGGGGCATCTGGGGAGCAGTGTGTGGGGACGGTACCTTGCTCAAGGATATCTCAGTGGTGTCACTACCGGTCCTGGGATTTGAACCACAACCTTCTGATTGCAGGGGCAACTCCCTAACCACTAGGCCAGCAGCTGCCCAGGAGCTGTAATGCATTATAACATTGCTGCAAGCAGGATTCGAACCTGTGTAGGAAAACCCCATTCTTCGAGTTATTGTACAACTAATATGAAAGTGAGGGGGTGTTCTTACATTATGATTAAGATGAAGCTCATATGTAATAAGGTAGTGATCAGAGATTACTGTGGTCTGTGGAAGAATAGCTATGTTATCCACATTAACACCAAGCGCTGGTTTGTTAGCAGCAAGGTTTACGCTGGGAAAAACGACAAATGAAAAAGAAAAAGGTGCTCAAATTCCCTCTCCCCGAACCACTTGCACACACTGCAACAATGGTGAGGGTATACCAAGTGGTGTACCAAGATACCTAGCCTTCCCAAAAGGGACACCACCTGCAGACTTAAACTGCAAAGAAAAAAAAAATGCTATTTGGGTAAAAACAAAAATACATAAGTACTAAATGATACTCCTATCTAAGCAAAAGAACATATATTCCACAGGCACATACATACACACACACACACACACACACACACACACACACACACAAAACAAAATAAAAAAACAAACAAACAACAAAATCAGAATCAGACCAGACACTGGCCAATACTACATTCTAGTGACAAAATTAAGCTTAACCATGAACCAGTCCTGGGTTCATACTACTCAAAAATGCACAATATCATGGGTGAAACAGAAGTGGAGAACAAGATGCAAAACCAAAACTACAGCTGGATTGAAACACGGCACGCCAACCCTCCACGAACAGTTTGGCCAGCCTAATGCTACACACAGTGTAGAAGCACTCATGCTTATATACTTGGATTGTTCATTATGCTGTCCATATACATGTTTTACTGTACATTAACTATATTAACGTTTGCTATATTATTGTTACCTCTAAGACTACTTTTAGATCCATCCATCCATTGTTTATTCTTAACCAGGGTTGCGGAGGGTGCTGGAGCCTATCCCAGTGTTCATAGGGCAAAGGCAAAGAAACACCTTTGACAGGTCACCAGCATATCACAAACACCCTCATACACACATTCACGCCTTGGGGCCCACGGGGCCACTGTGCTGCCCATCACTTTTAAATCGATGAAGTTACTGAGACTGAAGCACTACTGAATCACCACAGGCACATTTCGCCTCTGGTCAAAGCTTTAGAATTGTGAGGTCTGGCCTTTGCTTTTTAACTTGAAGTTGCTGTAACCCAGCTCTTCTCTAGCAGTGGTTGCTTTCTAACCCCTGCCCCTATCTTGACAGTTGTGTGGAAGTGTCACTGTGTCATTGTCACTACATCAGCCTAGTGCTGGACCTGCCACTTGTGGGGCTATGTGGCAGGTCAGCAGTCAGGGGATATCCCGCCGATTGACAATCTAAGGGAAGCGGACCTGGTGTGACGTGATACACACTTGGAATAGCCTTGACTGCAGCTGAATGGGATGGCTGTCTGTGGCACCTGTCAGTTCATTTGCCTCTCTCCAGTGATCCCTTCATCCTTTGAAACAGCATGTCAGAGACGTTTAAGGTGCTTGTCACTCTGACATCAAATACACGTTTGAAGGCTTCAAATTTCTTTACAAACTTAGAGAGCTTCAAAGAGGACTTTCTGCCTCTCAATTTTTTTCTCTTTCTTGTTCATTTTCAAGCGTGTAAATGAGTTGGACAGTTATATTTTATTACCTACCTTGATTCATATTTGCTTGGCTGGATAGGCTTTTGTGTAACATAATTGTCCTTGTTTTCAAACTGACACACATGCTGTTTTACAAGGCTTTCTTTTACAAATGGAGTCTATATGCCACTTTATCTGATTCATTTGTTGATTTTCCTGTCATGGTTTCAAGTGTATATATTATTTAGCCATCAATCTCCCAACCGAGTTGGTCAGTCAATCAAATTTGCAAAAATCTGGATTTTTTATAAAGAGTCACATCTATGCTTTGTTCCAGATTTATAAGCACAGCAAAGCTAGTTCTATTTGATACTTCTGGTTTTGGATTTGGGGCTTTGTTGTGTTTTTCCCTTTATTTCTTTGGTTTAGCCCTTTTATGCCAGTTCTAGTTTGTTTACTGTTATGTACTTTCTTTTTCATGGATCATCATGCTCTCAATGTGTCTGCTTGTTTTATTAAGACATGGGCTTCAACAAACAACAGCAACTCGCAACTGCATCGTGCCTCCTCACCTCCCCTGTTACATCCATGCTATGATCCAAATTTAAAATAAATCATAGCACACAGAGTGTTAATAATAAAATAATAATTCTTTTTGCACACTCCTGGTTGCTTTACAATTCTACATGCATGCAGTGCTCCCCAGCTGGCATTATGAAAACTCCCCAAACCTTGGTGAAAAGCTCCTCAGCCACAGGGAAACATCTTTCAGCAGGTGGAACTGGGAAAACTCCACAGTTGTGGGGTAAGGTTTCTCTGCTGGTGTGCCTGGGAATTCCCTCAGTTCTGTGTGCCTGGAAAAACTCTCCAGCCAACAAACAATACATAACAAAACAAACAAAACCAGTGTGAGGCAGCAACCATGTGCACACACTGCACTTACACCTGAAGTGATGAAACACACACGCTAAAAGTCTCAAATAAAATTTCCACACGTTCCATGTGTGTTGTTATCATTTAGTATTCTTGGAGCTTTAGATAGATACTAATATATAGATATTAGTAGCCATTAGATATATACCCTATACTCTGTGCCCACATATATCTGTATTGTTATGTTGCCTCAGTGAAACAAAGAAGTTGTATCCAAGTAGATTATTATTGTGTGATTATTTTCAATCATTTGGATTGTTGAAGTCTTACAGTAATTAAATATGAATATTACAAAATTATGCTTTCTCTATACTTCCAGTCTTACTGCTGGAAGTAACTTGGGTATTATGATTTATCGTTAACAAAGCCTTTTTATTGTCACAATTCCAGATGTCACATTAAATGATACATTGTCACTCCAAAGGATGTACCACACCAAGAAACAACTCATCCTGTAACCTTTAGATGTCCCATGATGTGACATTCAGAGCTATAGTTCATTATCCTGACTGCTAGCAGAGCTCTAGAGCTATGAACTGAGTTAATGGAGGCGTTCCTGTTTTTGCACTATTTAAGAACTGAGATTTCTAAGAAACTATGCAAAATATTGCCTCGCATGGTATACTTCATGTTTTGACCTATGTTTTGTATCCTGCCTTTGATACTCCTGATTTCAGTTTTTGATTTTGCTCTGTTTTTTGTGGATTATGTGCCTGGTCTACCTTTAATGAATCTGTCTGCCCCTGTTCAACTTGGATCTCTTACTGGAATTCGATTGTGGAATGTGTTTGTTATACAGGGGGTCCTCGGGTTATGACAGTCTCGACATACGATGTTTCGAGTTTACGATGCTCACTCCCATAAAAACTTAAAAAAATTGAGATGTGAGTGTTTTGGCTTACGGACTACTTGGGTGAACTAGTTTGGTTGCACACGGCGGAAGAATGCGCAGTAACGCAGCGTATGAGTGAGGGAATTGGGGTCCCCAGTACACTTACCTTTTTCTGGGGCTTGTGTTTTTATGTTCTAAATTATGAGTTTACAACTGTGTTAGAATAGGTAAGTGACTTAGGCTAGGGTGTGTTTTGACTTAAACCAAAATTCGGGTTACGTCACTGTCGTAGGAACTGTTAGTAAGTGAAAATAAAGTCGTATCTGCATCCATTCTCTGCAAATCCTTACACATGACCCCTCCCCTTCAAATGTCTCCAAACAACTGTTTGTTTAAAAATCACTGTATAAGGTCACACCATATGGAATCCATTTCTGTGACAAATTTTTTTTGATCAGAGCTGACTCAAAATTTTATAACTATACTCTGTATTGTAGTGAAAATGCATTTATTGCATTTATTATTATAATTATTATTATTATTATTATTATTATTAGTATTATTATTATTATCTATCTATCTATCTATCTATCTAATTATTTCGCATTTCAGATATATGTAGAACTGAATTCACATGCTTTCTCTTCTTCATGCTTGACTTATTTAAATTAACCAACTGACTAACTAGCTAATAAAATCTGTTTTGTTTCACTAGGGAATGCTGCTGCACCCTCAGTGCAACTATATACACAGCCCTCGGTGACAGTTATATTAATAATGTGTGAAATGCCTGGCACGGTTGGAAAAACTGTGATGGCCATTTTAGCCCTTTTGTGCATTCATTTCAGGTCATGGTTTTATATGGCACTTTGGTCAGATAGCCTTAATTTAACCTTGGGAAGAGAAACAATGTCTCTTTTCATCTGGAACAGTCATAGCTTATGTCAAATGACTCTACAGCTGCAAACAGAGTTAACATGTTTAGATAGGACATAGAGTGCTTTCTATATGAGAGCTTAGAGAGATGCTATTTTTTACTGCTTTGTATGCAGCAGTGACCGCATATGACAGCATGGAAAACTCTCTTTGTCTGGCCCAGTTTGCACCCTATCATCTCTAGCTAAATAAAAAGAGATGAACTATCTGCTCAGATTTTGGTCATGAAATACTCCCTCTCCTGCTCCGCTCTGAGGATTAATCCTGTTGTACTTTGAATTGGCAGTCAAACTCATTGTCGCTGTCGCTTTGATTACATGCATATCTGTCCTTTTCGTGCAACCCATGCGTTATGTAATTATTTCTCCTTCCAGTCTTGATGCCCAGAGACACTGTTCCTTTACACGAATGCAACATCCTTTAATGGAATATAATTAGCATTAGAGATGACAAAATAAATGATTATTAACTTTCATTTTTCAAGGGAATAAGGTTATATTATTCTTAGAAAATATATCCATTTCAAAGAAGCCTTTTGTTTCTGGATATTTCTGGGCATAGCTTTCTAAGAATGAAATTGCATTCGCTGTCATTTTAGATGGCCAAATGGACAAATTCATTTAAAGAACGTATTTGATGTCCAAAAGTATCCAGACAACCCTTCTGATTAGTAAATTAAGGAAGCTTAGGGCCACCAAGCCCAAAACCAAACATTGACTAGAACAAGGGTGCTCAATCTTGGTCCTGAAGATGTACTACCATGGAGGGTTTAGCTCAGTTCTAATATCATATGCCCTTAAGCCCTTAATTATCTTGTTCAGTTGTGTTAGATTAGGCTTGGAGCTAAAACTCTACTGAGGGATAGATCACCAAGACCAGAATCATCCAGAATCAACCCCCTAGAACTGGACTGTGGATCGGTGGAAATGTGTTCTCTGGAGTGTAGGTGTTCCATCCAACACATTTGAGATGATTTGGAGAGGAGTTTGTGTTAAGAAAATTAGTAAGTTTACAACTTGTAAACTCCCTTTACAAGTTGTGGTTTTTAAAAGGCTTTTTCTGCAAACTGCTGGGAATGAGTATTTAAAAATGGGTGAGTATTTTAAATAAACACCCTATAATTTCAGTTTTTTATTTGCTGGTAGAAGAGTAATGGCTTAATCTTATAAGGAAATCACATTTTAGGGCTATTTATGACCAATTTAGTAAATCCACCTATTGCTGTGTCTATACATTTTAGCAAACCTCAGTGCTTAGCCCCTAAGATAAGTAGCCTTTTCTGTCTAAATTCCATAGCTACTAAATAGAAATGTATCTAATGAAACCTATGTGAAGGATTAACATGCTTAAAAGGGTAACAGAATACATTGACTCATTGATCATTTCTTGGTCTATTGATATGTTAGAATTATATTTCACTGCCTAAACTAAATTGTGTATTTAGTTAGGACCTCATTTGCCCAAATTCCAGAACGCATAAGAGGGTGGAATATAACAGAATAACTCACCAATTTACCAAGTAGCTAAAGTTTATAAAAGCTAAATAAAATGTATCTATGTTTGGTGTTGGTAGCAACACTGTGGAAGACTCTGTCCACCGTTCTAGTCTCTCTCTCTTATCTGGATATCAGCCTTAGAAGTGGTCAAATAGAGGGACTGCGACTAACAACAGCTTGGATTTAATAATAACATTCTGTAGGGAGATTTGGCTAATCCAAATTCACTTGAGGCTGATTTCCCAATAAAACTCAGGTAATTTCTTATTTACTGAGTAATACACATGTCTTGCAAACCTAACATGGTAACAAAGTAATTATTAATTTTTTTTTTATTTTATGCAACAATGTCTTTCCAGTCACTGAGAGAGAGTAATGGTCTGTGGCTAATAACCCCCCAAAAAAATCCACCAGCCATTCTGATAGGGCTGCAACAAGAATATGCAATTTCACACACAAAATCCATTGCTAAGTAATACTAATACTTGATCACTGAATACTAACTTTCAGTATCCAGTGAATGCCATGACAGTGAAAACTGGATGTTGGCAGTCGTACGCAAACCTTTGAACATCTAGATTACATATTTTGTTGATCGTTTAATGGGACAATTTAGTTTTGAAATACAAAAAAATATTTGTTTGCTGTTTAACATACTATTTGTGTAACTAATTTTTTGCTTTATTTTTTTCCACCAATATGTTAAATTCAGCTCGTAAACAGTCATGCATTTAAACATAAAGCAGTATGTAAATACTTATTTTCACCTCTAAAATCAAGGACTGGAATAGGGGCACCAAACATTTGCATTTTCGTGTATATGGGAAATGTACATTACTCAAAATGCGGATGTTCCATTAAAGCACATATGAC
The DNA here is from genome assembly GCA_037974445.1 of Brycinus macrolepidotus. Lineage (NCBI taxonomy): Eukaryota > Metazoa > Chordata > Actinopteri > Characiformes > Alestidae > Brycinus > Brycinus macrolepidotus. The sequence goes on from JBBPCZ010000034.1 coordinate 21,405,220, forward strand.
GCATGACAATAGTAAAGCAAAAGAATGGTAAGAATAAGAAATGCATACACTTTGCTCCCTTTGTTGCTGAATCTGTATACAGATGCTATTTGATGTACTTTTATAAGGATCTGCTCGTGCTTTACATTAAACTCATTTTCCTACAGAGAAACACGTACAAATGAAATTTCCCAACCTATTCATGGATCCCATAAATTATGCAGTTACTCTGTATGTTGCACCGTGGCCCATGGAGAAACGTTGTCTCATCTCACTATGTACGTGTACACAGCTGCCGATGACAATAAAGTAACCTTGAACTTTAAACCTTGAAAATGTGTGCTGTGAGCTATAGACAACAAAACAACACAGACTGATGAATTTTGGTACCAAGTGCCAAATGACGGTGATTGCTATCTTATTTACATTAGGATTTTGATGAATACAGTAGCTTCCACAGAGCAAAAGAAGACTTTAGTGCCGCTTAGTAAATTACTATGAGAGGCAATAGAATACTCATCTCATATCTCTAACGCATGCTGTCGGTTCCCACTAACAGCAGAATGTAGTTCATTTTACTATAGGAAACATCTGATCTGAGAATTCAGTCTCTTCCAAGAGTACAGTGGAAAAGTAGCAAAAGTGACCTAGACACATACACCACATTTTTTTCCATCTGAGTAGCTCAGTTGACATTGAATCCTATGTAATCAGAATTAATGAGCTTAGTTTTAAATGCCCCTTGCAAGTCACATCAGGTTGGTCTTGGCTTGCTAGGTATTCAACTGCAGTCTGAAATAAGCGGGGTACTAAGCTCACTCTTTTTTTTACATGTAAACAATCTTAGCTTTGGCTTTTCAGATCTTAAAGGAATCCTTCAGCATTTTCCACCTAACTGCCACGTCTCCAGTAAATGGTCAAACACCATGGATGATGTATTACACTACTGCCCTGTACTTAGAAATGAACAGAAGATCTGTTGACTTAGAACACACTTATACTAGAAGGCACATGCAATAAGTCAAGGATTTTTAGTTATTATACTAAAAGCACTTCTCAGAGCTATCAGGCTATTTGTTGTTTTTGTGTAACTCCTTACAATAAAACAGCTCCCCTCACTCTGGCACTCTGATTCAGGAGTGCTGAGTCACAGACTGTACGTCCAGGCATGGAGCTCTACCATGGGGTCCTGTGTTGACATATTATAGGACTAACTCTATCTATGGAGCAGGGATATTCTTTTCAGAAACTCGGAAAACACCAACATAAGGAAGTGCTTTCTTTGTTAAATCACATAGGATTTGTTTCTAATGCCCATACTAAAACTTTACTTGCCATTAATAACTTCGGAATAACTTCCAGCGCCCCCTGGGAGTGGCAGCCTGTTACGGCAGCTTGCAAATTTCCCACTTGTGGGATTAATAAAAGATTATCTTATCTTATCTTATCTTATCTTATTACTTATGAAGTTAACAGTTCAGGGTCAAAATTCAGGGAACAGGTATAACAAAAAATATTCCACAATCAAATCCCAGATCCAAATTGAGCAAGGGCAGACAGCTTCAAGAAGGTTAGACCAGGCATGTAATACACAAAAAACAGAGCAAAAGTCACATCTCCTGCGTCCACTGGCTTCTTTTTCATGGAAAAGAAGGATAGGCGCTCAATGTGGTCATGGTGAGGACCCACACCCACTTCCCTTGATCCTGTTGGCCACTGAGCTGCTCCACAGGGTCACAGTTTTCCCTAAGCTGGACCTGCAGAACATGCACAATCTGATTCGAATTCAGACAGTGGACAAACGGAAGACAGCGTTTTCCATACTATATGTATGGTTAACACTCCCTCCATCTTCCAAGCCTTTGTGATCCATGTGTTCCGCGATATGCTTAACTGGTTTCTGATTGTCTGCGCTGATGACATTTTAGAATGTTCAGCATGTCACTCATGTAACGTAGGTTCTGCATTAAGGCCAAGAAGTGTGATTTCCACCAGTTGGGCACAGCACCCCTATTCTGATGCTCACCCACATTTGGCACTTGGAACATATCAAGCAGACCAATGGTTTCTTTTTTTTACAAGCTTCAGTTTCAGTTTACAAGCCCCGGTGGTGCCTGAGCCTATTCTGCCCTTGTTCATGCTGGTGGCTCGGGTGATGTGGTGCTTGGAGGGCCAGGATCACCCAGTCCTGGACGGCTGCCCCTCAGAAAAAATCTATGTGCTGGCGTGCCTGTGTGGGCACGTAGTGGAGTGGGCACACAATGCCCCTGCCACGGGGCATCCAGGGATTACCGGTTCCTTAGGGGAAGTACTGGTGACCTAATATGGTGCATGATATAATGAACATAGTGCGCTCATACTCAGTATGCACTACTACTAAGAGTCCACACACTTTTCCTGCCAGTAAACATATGCCTTTGCTGATTTTGTGGCATTTCTTGTCAATTTCTTGGTAGTCAGCCTGACCTCTGGTTGCCATCCTCAGTCCAGTGGTCAGGCTGGATGCACCATCTAGGAACTTGGTAGGTTCCTCCAGGCCAAGTGTCACAGCTGACAACATGACTTGTCAGAGTTCCTGGCCTGGGCGTAGTACCTCCTGTGAGTGTCACCTCTGTTTACTGGCCAGAATCATGACAGTTATATTGACTTCACTCGGTTTTGCACCTTGCTATGGCCAGAGGAATATCACAGCAACACTGCAGAGACAGTCTCGCCTGCCCCTCTGCTGGTTGTAAAAATCTTTTTTTTGTGTGTGTGTGTAATGGTTTCTATCTTGGTTAGATTGGTTTGGTATTTTGTGCGCTGCTGATATATTTTTGTCCGCTTGTGGACAAGCTTTGTGATCAGCCCATCTCCAAATTCCAAATATCTAAAATCTGAATGGGGATTATATAGCCTGGGTGCATTTTTTTGACAAGCATTAGAGGGTAGAGCTGCTCCTGTATTAAATTTAGAGTAAGAATTGAAGAATTTTACATTCAGTCCTTGGGACCCTGCACTGCCCATGGGAGCAGACCCCGGTGGGCCCCTTCTTTCCTCTTTCCTGTTTGAACAAGAAAGTCACATTGTAAATTATGCATTCATACAGAGAATGTTGCACCAGCAATCTACACTACAATAGAAGTGCACTCACAAATTGGATGACTTTTGAAAATAAAAGATTGTCCTTGTACTGTTCCACCAGAGTTCAGTGCCTTTGTGGTCTGGGTTTTGGGGGTGAAGCAAGTGGCAGCTGTAAAGACTACAGTCAATTCAAAATCCAGTAAGTAAAGTTAGTATGGGGGTGTGTACTAGTGGAGAGGTTTATCTGTCAGCCATGCCCCAGGCACCCATTAAGGGACACCCATGCTGGGGTCTCCAGCAGCACTAATTAATGCAGGATACACACAGTCCCACTACCCAAATAATAAATGCTTACTGGTAGTCCTGAAGACTACACAGAACTACAACTGCAGCTATATGAATGGAGGTAATAAAATTGCAAGTGTAGATACAAGTTGGGTGGAGCTAATGATCATCATTGTATGTATTTAATCTGTAAGGTTACAGTTTTTTGATGTTCGAAGAAGGTTTTCTTCCGACAGTGACAACATGCACTTTAACATTAAAGTTATGAACAATATAAAGTTTGAAATTTATATCTTTAATTGTATTTCTCCAAGGATCTGCTTATTGTGTTTAGGTGAGTTTATGTACCAAACCATAATTCATTTATACCTGACCATTTTCCAAGTTCTCTCTATCCTTTAATTAAACAGCCCATTTTTATTGTTGTGTCTCTAATAATCATGAATGTGATTAGGCTGTGTTCTAATTGACTGCCTTATTGTGTCTCTTTATAAAAGCAGTCCAAGCTCAAATATTCCTCATTGCATTAATAATGAATTGCATTAAATTGCATTAAAATGAACATTTTATAGCTCCTACACATTTTGAAGATTTATTGGTAACTATATTTATATGAACACAATAGTATGACTACACTCTTATATAGTCTAAGAAAGTGCACGGAACGATGTTTATCCCTCCTTTTATGTTTGGGGTCAGTTTGACCCCATTCAGTGTTTAATATCTCTAAAAAAAAAAAAAAAAAAAAAAAAAGGTTTCTTCATTAATACATTATTTTTCCCTAATTTAAAGAGGACAACTGGGCACCATGGGGGGCATTACATGTATGTATTATTTAAAGCACTATTTAAATAGTCAACAAAGAAACAAAGTACCTGACACATAAACTTGAGCAGCAATTTTAATTTCAACCATTTTCTGGAGGTTTAAATTGTTGGGGTCAAACTGAGCCCAAGCTGAAAGGATGATAGTAAATTTGAACATAACATGATGGTTATACATGTATAAGTTTCCACTGTATAAAAATATAGTTTCTTACTTTTTCTTTTAAATCTACAATGTCTACTTCTGAGAAAATGTTTACCCCAAGTTATAGGCACAGAAGTGTAAGCCTTCATCAAACGGATGTTATTACAAGAAGTGCCGCAAAATGCCTAAAAAAACCCATGTGAGAGTCATGGGAGTGATCTAAGCATTTCTGTATGTCCACATTGGTATTGAATATTTCAGCTAATATTGGCATGGGCTATGTGTTAATTGTGCTAAGCTTAAGACCTTAGTTGGACCATGTTCTGTTTACATGTTGTGTGTCCTAGACCAGCAGTCTTAGACTAACATCAAATCATTAGTGAACATATAAATATAGGTTCTTATTTGCTTTATCACGTTTTTATTAAAAAATAAACATATTTAGTTTTCTAAAGACGTTTTTGATCAGGGTGCAGCCACGGGTAAGCCTTGGCCTTGATCACAGGCATACCCAGTCAAATGTGATAATAATGTTTATTAAGGTGCAAGATCATGAACTTTGGGTTATTTTCTTTTAGCGCAATAATGATTGTATTATCTCACTTCAGTGTTGTATTATGGCCAATCAAAATCATTATGCTCTCCACTAAGCTTATTTACTCAAACCTTCAGTCACTGCTTACCAACCATTGCTATCCATCATTGCTTCAACCCTTCAGTCTGTTATCAGCATGTCAGTGCTTGATTTAATAAGATGTTGTGGTGAGATGTACTTGAAGGACCTGCACAAAGGAGAGTCTGACCCCAATACAATAGACTATGTTGTTCCAAAAGTAAAAAACAAAACAGTGTTTTTACTTACAATTTGTACTTGCTGTTTTACAATTTACTGTGTTCTTAATGTTCTAAATTGTTTTAAAGTTTGCGTTCAGTCATCCTTACCCATGAATGGCTTGGTAAGAGCTGGCAAATTCCCACCCCCCCCATGGTGCAGTGGGTAAAGTGCTGGTTTTGATTCTGCTTGTGGAGCAATTTTTTTTGGGGTGTCTCCAAACATTGCCTTAGAGGGGTAGTTTTATGTTACCTCACTTCGCGAGAGGTTAAAAATAATCAGCCCGTGAATGTCGCTATACATTCATTTGCTCTTACCCATAAACGATTTGGTAAGAATGAGTTCGTCCGACACTGGTTTTATAGCAACCATGCAATCACACTTTGCATTTTCTCGTAGAAGTGTATCTAGTTAGCTTTGTTGCTCCAACGCAAAACTTTGGGCTCCAAGTATGTCTTGGCTGATTTACTACATGAGGTAAGAGGAAAACTGGAAATTTGGTTGAACTCTTGCAAAATATGCATTCATAGAACTATTGCCTATGCTAATATGCAGATTATCACAATCATGCATATTAATGTAGTCCCTCCAGAGAATACATTACATGTATCCCGATTTTCTCCACAATGAATACTCACTGATGCATAGGTCTGTGCTATTGCTTAATATGACGTTTGACGCTCCTTTGACCCACATACACAGATTATCGCATTTCCTTTATCTAAGGCAGTATTAAATTTGCTCTGGTACCTGCTCTGTGGCTTCTAATGTAAGTGTGTCTCAGATGAATGACTTTTACTTAGTATGGTAGAAAATGAATTTCACTGTTAATCTATCTCATGCTACAGATGTGGTAGATAGACACTAGGTTAAAAACACTGGTGTATTCACCATGACCACCTGCCAAATAAGCGATTGGTCCTCCATGTGCCACCAAAACAGGTCTCTGAGGGAGCTCTGAAACATCTGGCACAAAGATGTTAGCAGCAGATCCTAAAACTCCTTTAAGTTGTACAGTGGAGCTGTCACTGCTTGAACGTCTTGTTACAAAACATCCAACAGATGCTTGATCAGATTCAGATCTGGGGAATTTGGAGAATAGACACTCAGGGATTCCCAGCAGAATATTGTGCCGAGGATCACACTCACACTTGTCTTCTTCCGTCCTGGTGCCCTCACTTTCCCACTTTTCCACAAGATGTAAAAGAAAACAGGACTCATTGGACCATGTGACCTTCTTATATTACTCCAAAGTGTAGTTCTGATGTACATCTGCCCATTTTAGGCACCTCTTTCAGTGGAGAGCACTCTGACTGGTCTGCAGCTATGTAGTTCCATACTCAGCAAGGTGTGGTGAATGGTGTGGTACTTTCCTTCTGAAGCCATCATTAAACATTTCTGACCCCAATGTTCTGTCCCCGGTTCATGATTTGTCACTCCTCAGACCACTGGCGGTAGATACTTATCACTGGTGCCAGGGAACAATACTCAAAAATGCTATAACATAGTTGTCTGGTCATAATTTGGCCAGTGTCAGAGTCAGTCAGGTCTTGCATACAACATGCTGATTATAAGAGCCGACTCTTTGCTTATCATCTAATATATCAAAGACCTTGACGTGCAGTAACAAGATAATTAACATTATTCTCTTAGTCTGTGAGTGAACATGATGTTTTGGCTCATCTCTGGATTTCGAACTATAAATGTAGGACACTGCTATAAATTTTCAATGAATGTCATCACCTACTGTTCAGCCGTAATGTATCCTATTGTTCTAAAATGCAGTTTCAGCAGCAACAAAAGAACCTCTAACCACAAATGCTTTGACTGGTATCTTGCCCTTGCCCTTCTCTGAGGCCACAGATGGCATCTGTGCAATAACTCTCATCATAAATCACTTCATAAGATAGGTCTGAAAGCCCTGGCGTCAGTTTATCCATAAAATGGATCATGTATAACTGTATAGAGCGTACTCTATATTAGATTGCACCAGATCAGAATCTTGGTGCAGGCATTTTGCGAGAGGGCTTCTTGAGCGCAGATTAATGACACAAGGCATAGTTTCTAATCTTGTCAACCCACTGTGAGTCTCTGTGTATTCATTGCTTGTAGTGGTTAGAAATGGTTGGACGGAGACAGGATCAACTGACTGAAGGTACAGCAGCTGATTTCTGTAAGATAACACAATCATGTTATTGTGGGTAGGAGCTAAGGCTTCCCGGATAAGGAGTTATTTAAGCTCTATTGCATGGATGTCAAATCTTGTCAAAGTGGAATGCAAGTGCTTCTTACTTTTGCTTCAGATGTTTGGGCACTCTGTTTATATCATGGTTAACATATGTAGTTTGAAATGAAACTTTCGAGTTTCATGAAATGAAAGAACGAAGACATGTAACCTCAAATTTTTGACAATGTGTCATCTCAAATGTCTAATTTCCCTTAACTACCACTTCTATCTTAAATTTTAAATGTTAATTTTACAATCAATTGTGGGTTCTGAATCACATCCACTGGCTGTATGTAAAAACAACAGCAAGATATTTCATAAATTATAATATTTATAAATACAGAAGCTCAATCCATAATGCTAAATTTTTATTTATTTTTTATTTTTATATATTTATCTCCTTGTATTAAAACATGTGTCTTATAATTATAATTTTGAGTAAACTGATTAGCATTTTGCTCAAAGCCATGTGTTATAATTTTGAGGGAATATTTCTAAATGTGTTGCTTTTATAAAGAAAGTACTACAAAAAGCTTAATCACATACTGTATCTTAATTACATGAATGCATTTTGAATTAGTGTGTGTAACTGATTTTTTATTTGAGGGTTCACTTCTTAGAATGAGCTTTGGGTTCTCATCAATTTAAAGAAAGCTGACAAAAAGAAGCGGAGCACACACTGTCCAGAGCTAAACAGTAGATCTGTCACTCAGACTTTGATATTTTCTGTGGCCTATGGGTAAACAGTGATTGACAAACAGATACTAGTTCCAGATTCAAGAGGTTTGATCAGTTGGTTTAGGAGAAGGAAAAAAGAGTAAAGAAAGAGCAGAGGCTATCACAGTTGCCAGCACAACACACAACTACCCATATCATGTCTTTGTTGTGCTATGAATGGTCCACCACTCAGATAATATCTGGTCATCATTGGTCAGATGGTGGTTTCTTTCCATTGAAGGATGGGGTAGAACAGGCCTGACAAATTATGCAGCACCAGCTGGACTGTAATCTGTAATTGTAAACCTAAAAAGTGTAGGTATACCTGATAAAATTGTCTGTAAGTGTAGGTACAAAATAATGTGGACCTCATAAACCGGTGTCCCACAGGAGTGCTTTATAGCTGAACTGCCTATGAGAACCAATACTGAAGATTCAAGCAGTCGATTAGTATTCAGCTCCACCTTTCTTAGGACTTCCAAGTGTTTTACAACTCATTGCTTTTACATTATTCAGATTAAATAAGACAAAAAGGAGTATGGTACAGAGCACTTATTGAAGTTTTTTTTTTAAGACTAATTGCTAAATTATTTTTTCAGTTCAATGAGTTTCCCTTTTTCCCTGATTTAGTATCTGAACATCATTTGCATCTTGTGAACTATTTCATAATGTTTGGTAAGGACTAACACACAGATCCTCTTTTCTATTGCTCTTCTCATTCACTTTGCTCCTACTAACAGAAGCAGTGCAAGTAAAACTTAATAATAAATAATACAACACTTACTGCACGTATTACAGTCTATAGTGGAGCTTCAGTGGGTGTCTTCAGGGTGTATTTATATAATTTGTAATGTAGTAGCAAGCATTTTAATGCTTAAATGTATCATCAAAAAATTCTAGCCATTTTACATTGCGCTTTGAAAGGAGGAACATTAGCAGCTATCATGTCTCCTCATGCAAGATCTGTTTCTGCTGACTTATGAAGAGCATTCAGAACCAACAATCAGAATGTGACTGAACCTTAAACATATCTAAATACCAAGAAAACATGCTGCAGCTTAACATGGATAGAAATAGTCCTGCAGATTTTTAGATTTGTGGTCGGACTATCATGATGATTGGATGACTGGATGAACAAATCCATTTGCTTACTTTTTTTTTTTTTTTTTAAAAAGGACTGTGAACTTACAAGAGAGTGAAAGAGCAGGGGGGATGAGTGAACCCAAACAACTTGTCATGTGAGCTAACACAAGTGCAAGTTAGCTGGCCATCTTTGCAGGTAGACTGCAATGGTGGAAAGTTGTAAGCTCTTGTCAATTCATTAAATTCTGCAGACATAGCTATTTGTGTTTTATAGTTCAGATTTTTACTGTAAAGTTGAAGAGGAACAGTGAAAGAACTGTTTCCTAAGGAGCTCATGTGCAACATAGCACTGTAGCCACACATACTGTGGCCTTTCAGTCAGATAGTCCATAATTCACAAGAATAAGGGAGTATGACCCTGCATAGCAGACAGCTTAGCTTACTCCTTGCCTGGATGGATAAATGGTGTTAACACTCAGAAATCAATTGATGTGATGGTGCATCACAAGCACACCACTGCTGAAATATGGTCTTACACAAAAGTACATCCTTCTTTGGAGCCTCTGTGTGTTTGGGTCGACAGTGGAAGCTTCATTCGTCACAGGAAGCTTTGTTTCATGACTATACATTGTGTAGTATCAGAGATCTCAAACTTTTAAAACAACATGAAATTTACGGTTTTTGGAACGGAAAATGCAGTCAATTTTTAAGAATGGTGTCACTTAAAAGTCAAAATAACTAAACATATTTTCATTTCTGATTATAAAAAGTGGAAAAAACATATGAGAAGCCCAATCACAAGTGTGTGAGTGGGCTGTGCGTGGGAGAGGTGTGTGTCAGCGTGTGGCTGCGAGTAAACTGGCTCTAATCCCTATCTCTGGTGCTTGTACAAAAAAAGGGCAAAGGGACAGCGGTTTTAGCCCCATCTCTGGTCTATCTGTGCATATGGCTGTTAGGATGCATTTTCTGTGAATCCACATTTTAATTCACATTTGGTTGGTTTGGCTGGTATTACCATTCGTTTCCATCTCTACATATTGAACTGACAACTCATTATATGAAGGATGGATTATTTCCTTGAACAGCAGTAGCCGTTTCGCTACATCATGATCAAGGAACCATAAAATCCAAAGATATTTTCTTGCACTTCTAAGTTCTTTGATGCACTTGTTCATCTATGATCTGCCTTTGACACAGATACGTCTTTCAAATTATGATAAGTATGTCAACATGCTTAAACAGGGATGAAGAAGACTGGACATGATCAATATAAAGATGGGGACACTTGGCTGCTTTTGAACCTTGTGACCTCAAAGGGTCAAGGATAGTTTTGCTACCTTATGATGGCGGTACACAGTAGTACAGTGGCTACTCAGTTTCCAGCCAGCGTATTACTAACTCCTTTCACCAACACAGGGAAGTATGTGGTGAAGTACAGTTCGTCAGAACTTCTTTAACTCATGGATTCCAGCATAGTGACCTTAAAGCAGTGTTAGGCAGACTTCGGCTCCTGTGGACTGCAGAATTCCAGCAGTCTTTCTGGCTAATGTTCACTCGCTAGACATCAAGATGAACTTATTGCAACTCTGACTGAGTAGCTACATGGCAATGAGGAACTGCTGTGCACTTCTCTCAATGAAAATATGGCTAAATAACAACACACCGGATTCAACTTACCAGATTTACCCAGAAAAGTAATTCAGCTAAGGAGTAAGCAGACATTGTTCTGAAGCACTCAAACACCTAAAGCTGAAATGCCAGCTACATTACCTGCCCTGGGAGTTTACGCTGATGTTTATCATGGCTGTTAATATCCTCCCACATGCTAATACAAGCAAAGCTCTCAGGGACCTCCATGAATTAGCACCCAGACTTTTTTTTCACCATCTTGTACTTAAAGCCAGTAAGCCCACACAGAAGACCATCACTGTGTGGCCTAATGCTGCTGCCTCCATGCTGCAAGACTGTTTTGAGCACACAACTGACAGATCTTCAAAGAAACGGTGACCGGCGAGGGCAAGGCGGAACTGGAGTATCATCTACCTGCAGCTATCTTAGCAAAATGTGTTGATGATGTCATCACCACCAGGAAGATCACCATCTTCTTGAATGGAGAAACATGGTCTCTTCTCAAGGCATGGGACTTGGTCAGGAGACACTGTAGCACTGAAAGCAGCAAGGAGAAAACTGGAGGCTGGAATTAAATGGGCAAAGGCCAACTATGCTCTCAAGATACAGGATTATTTTTCCACCAGTGACCCTCAAAGCATGTGGAAGGGCATCAAGACCAACACTGCTTACTACAAGAGAGATGTTGAATGCCCTGAGGGCCCTCTCCCTGATGCCCTGAACATATTTTATGCCCACTTTGAGGTTTCCAACAGCACCAGGCTTGCACTTTCACCAGGAGAGTTGCCTGTCAGTGTGTCTACTGAGGATGTGAGGAGGTCCCTGTTGAGAGTCAACCCCTGCAAAGCAGCAGGCCCGGACACATCACAAGTTCTGAGAGGCTATGCTCATTAACTCACGGGGGTACTGACTGATATCTTTAACACCTCACTCTCCCAAGCTTTGGTGCTGATATGTCTCAAGTCATCTACTATCATCCCTGTGCCCAAAAGCTCAGCAGTGACATGCATGAATGACTGTCGTCCTGTGGCTCTGACCCCGATAGTAATGGAATGCCTTGAAGGGTTGATTATGGCCCACCTAACAGACACCATCAGCATCAAACTTGGACCCCCATCAGTATGCCTACAGGAAGAACCGTTCTACATCTGAAGCAGTTTCATCTACTATCCAGTCTGCCCACACTCCCCTGGAGACCAGGGATTCATGTGTTAGACTGTTTTTCCTGGACTATTAAAACCCATGACATCTCATCCTCCTCCATCACCCTCGACATGGGCTCCCCCCAGGCATGTGTCCTGAATCCTCTACTGTACATGCTACAAACGTATAACTGGTCAGCAAGTCACCCAAGCAATTCCATTGTGATGTTTGCAGATGACATGGTTGTGGTGGCATTGATCTCCCATAAGTACGAGTCTCAGTACAGGCAGGAGGTGGAAAAACCTCTGCATCAGTGTGGGGAAGACAAAGGAGATGATTGTGGATTTCAGGAGGAGAGGTCACACCCACCCCTCTTTCCTCTTCATCAGAGAAGGTGTAGAAATGGTCCCCAGTTTTAAGTACCTGGAGGGGCACGTTTTCAATAACTTCACGTGGGCCAACAACACAGCCAGTATCTTAAAGAAGGCCCACCAGCATCTTTATTTTCTTAGGAGGCTGAAGTGTTATGCAGTTATTAGAGCTTCAATAAGTAGAACAGCATTCTGGACCTGACAGCATTCTACAGGTGTGTAGTGGAGAGCGTCCTCGCTTCCTGTATTTCAGTATGGTACGGGATTCACTCAGTTGCTGACAGGAAGGCACTGCAGAGGGTGGTAAATCTGCTCAAAAGATCATTTACAGTAGTCTTCCATCCACTGAGGATTCATTTACATGAACAGATGCAGAAGCAGGCCATCCTGCATTATGAAGGACCTCAGCCACCCTGAATATGGACTGTTTGCCCCCTTCCCCTCAGGCAGAAGGCTGCGAAGCATTACAACCAGAACATTAAGGCCTAAAGCCAGCTTCTTCTCAGAGGGTGTGAGACTCATTAACTCCCTACTTCATTGACTGACCTCACTGCCCCTTTTCCTCTGTGGTGCTGATATGGGTATTGTGCTGCTCTGTTTTTCTTCTTTATTGATAGATTTTGGAAAGAATTTAAAATACTACGTTATTTTTTAGTTTTTTTTTTTACTTATTTGTGATTGCTTTTATGGTACACCACTGGACCTGAGTCGCAAATTTCGTCCTTCATGCATCAACATATTATGAATTACGATAAATTAACCTTGAACCTTCAACCTTAAAGGAAATGGTAATCAGAGACAATTGGATATTGTCATGGGGGTTGTGCAGAGTGACCTTCAAAACATCTGAATCTGATCTGAAGGGCTTGAAAAAAATGAAAAAGGCTACACAACAACCAAGCCCAGAGAACCCCCGAAGAAAAACTGTCAAGTAAATTCCTGATGTAGTGCAGAATAAACAGTTTGTAGCTGGGGAGGGATGCACTGATGTCATGGAAAAAATGAAAAATAACTTTGCCAGGAGTAAGCATAAAGTTCTGTGTAATCATTACAGTTAAATGCTCAGAAATTCTAGCAAGGACAGCTTTTGGTTAACCTTAGGTGTTATAATCTTGGTAAGGCTTTAACCAAAGTAAGGGCTCTGGTTAGGGTATTTGTATATTTTTTTTATGTGAAAACAGCAAGAGGGAGTAGGTTTATGCAGAGTTATTGGAACTGTACATGTTGGTATAAATGGACTGCATGTTTTTCTTTTAATGAAAAAATATTATTGGCAATGATACTATCTCTCAGAAATAAAATTCATTAAATATTAAGTTGTGATTTCTACTATAGCAGAAATCAAAAGGTTGTTTTGCTCTTAATCTGTAGATTGTTTTAAAACATGTTTATAAACATATGTATCTCTCCTAAATACCTTACATCATTGCATTAAAGTGAATAACACTGCTTACCATGGGTCATATATTAGGCAGCAAGTGAAGAGTCAATTTTTTAAGTTAATGTGTTTTGGAAGCAGGAAAATGGGTAAGTGTAAAGATCTGACAAGAGCCTAATTGTGATGGTTAGATGATTGCATCAGATAATCTCCAAAATGGCAGGAGTGTTAACAGTGTGAAGTGGTTAAAACCTACCAAAAGTCGTCCAAGGAAGGACAACCAGTGAACCAGTGACAATGTCATGAGTCCCTAAGACTCAATGATGCATGCGGGGAGTGAAGGCTAGCCCATCTGGTCCAGTCCCACAAAAGAAGTGCTGTAGCACAAATTGCTGAAAAAAGTTAAAGCTCGCTGTGATAGAAAGAACCTTACGTTGCTTATGTGCACCATGTAGAAAATAAAGTGTAGACTATAAAAGTGAAGATAAACCTCCCCCAGCTGTAAGGGGCTACTCTGGGGCTGGGCTGACTGCTATACCTGCTTTGAACAGAAGAGAGAGGCACAGGGCTGCCCGTGATTAGCTGGCACCAGTGGCACCTGTGAACAGCCCTACTTAACCAGGAGTTGTCGTCATGCTCATGGCTGAGTCTTTGTTACAAATTAAACACTGACATTGCGGTAAATGGAATCTTGAGCTCTCAAGTTCTTTCTACCTGTTATTCAAGGTGGCTTTGCTTCCCATTTAGCATTCATGCTGAGCACATCAAAGGCACATATTCACAAAAATGCACACTGAATATTTCTTTCTCTTTTCTTCTGAGACGAGCCTGGCCCTTTGCCATGGTGAACTTTAACCCCGTAGCTCCCAGGCAGTGAGAGCTGCCTTGGCCAATTAGGGGACAACTGGTAGGTATAAACAGGTCTTGCAACAAATAAAAACTCAGCTGCAGGGAATTACTGCAGCCCTGCAAACTAACACCTCCACCCTTGCTCCTTCCATCCCAGAGCCTGCTCCAATGTTTCATGGCCTTTGAACAACTGCCATCTCGGTTTCTCGCATGCAGAAGTGCTGGTTTTTATATTGCGGGCACGTGGGTCATCTCTGTTCCACCTCCTCTGAGTTCCTGGGAAAAACACAGGCCTGTCATGGTGCCAGGAACCTGTGATGGGTCCACCCGTATCTCCCAGACCTCTGGGGTGTTCCTCAGCATGATGTTGGTGTGGGACCCACAGCAGGAGGGGTGCTTCCAGGCATTTGTGGACTTGAGTGGAGCAGGGAACTTTATTGACACAGCCCTGGTGATGACTCTCAGGTTGCCCCGGTCTCCTTGGACCAACCACTGCCACTGTCTGACACTGATGGCCGTTCTTTCAGGCCGGGGTTGGTTACCAGACCCAACCCCTCTCTTTACGAACAGGCCAGCACAGTAAGCAGATAACACTGCTTCTGGTCACCACTCCAGACTTTCTACTTATCCTGATGTTCACCTGGCTGCAGTGCCACAACCCTCATATTGACTGGCTAACTCGGTCAGTGGCAGCCTGGGTTCCCAGTGTCAGTGATCATGCCTGGGCATGTCAGAACTGTTTGCCAAAACCCATTTCATCTTCACCAAGCTCAAATAATCTGTCTTGGGTTCTCTTTGAGTACTATGAGCTCCAGGCACAGGCATGAGTCTGCAGCAACACGTTTACAACTGCTCTATGTCCTTTCTTTGTAATTTAGTGTTTTTATATTTTCTTGTTTGATTTCCAACAGTAATTTAGTATGTTTAGTCTTAGTAATTGCTCTTTTTTACCATGAGGTTTGACAAAAAGGGGATACTATGAAAGAGCAAAAGGTTGTGGAAGAAGAGCAGTGAGGAACAGAGTGGTAAAAAGGAGAGGAGGAGGTGATACAAGCTGTATCTCCCCTAAATTTCCATGGGCAATGTGGGGTCACTGGAAGATCTTACGACACTTGTAAGATATGACGGGGAATTTCACGAGTGCAGTTTAATGTGTTTTTCTGAGACTTAGCTACATTCACATATTCCTTACATTGATAAAACTGTACGCTGCTTCCCCAACAACAAGCCTCGAGAAGAAGAAAGTGTTCAGGTCAGGTGACAGGGAAGCAGCCAAAGAGGTACAAAGGCTTTTATCTGTGAAATTAAAGGAGGGAAGGGACAACTAAAGGAGAAAGCTGTAGGCAAATAAGTTTAACCTTTTTTTTTTAACAGGTTTGACAATAGGCCTCAGTCCAGCATCTCCTACATCCCCAGCATGACTCTCACAGCACCCAGTGCTTCTCTGGCTTCCTCCATAAGTGTCTTGCGAGAAACGTCCGTCTTACCTCTCTCCCCCTCCCACTATGTCACATTCTAGAGCTTCCACTGCCTCTCCTGCTGATGACGACTGTTACCTACGGATTGTCCACCACCATCACTGAGGACTAAGTAAGGAGAGAACTATACAGACTTCATCCTGCCAAGGCACTGGGCCCAGTTGGCATCAGGCAACACAGATGCTCATGTTCTGCACCTCTCAGCTATATGGTGCCTGTGGTGTGAAAAACAGTGTGTCTAATTCTTGTGCCAAAGGATACACACCTTAGTGCCTCATCGGACTGCAGGCCAGTTGCACTCACTTTACACAGCATGAAGGTCTTCGGGAGGCTGGTCCTGGACACCATCCACCTTCCAACTAGGCCAGCACTGGGTTTCCTTCAGTTTGCCTACCATGCTAAGATTTGATAAAACCATCATCGACCTGCTGCATCATGCCTACAGCCACCTAGACAAGCCAGGAAGATCTTTAAGGATCATGCTTTTTTCGGTGCCTTTAACCCTTAGCACCCTGAGGGTATTTTTCCTGTTTCTGTGTTACTGTCATGTTGGTGTACCCGCCCAGGAATGAGGCACAGGCGCGGACTTCCATACTCAAGGGGTCTTTTATTACACAGGGGAAAACAGAACAGAAAACAGGCACGAGGGCCGATACAGGGCAAAAAGGCGGAGGTAAGGACAGGCACACACAGGGGAATCGTGAGGGTAAGACAGACAAAGGAACAGGGCAGGAGAAGGGCTTATATACATAAGGACCAGGGCAAAACCAAAAGGACAATTAGGGGCTGAGTTCAGGCAGCTGTGGCTGCTTAAATGAGGTCTCTGGCGGCCTCTAGCAGCCGTGGGCTGGAACCGTGACAGTTACTTGTTCTTTTCGAATATTTAAAGGTTTAAACAATGTGTAATGGACAAGTATCTAATATCCTTTCTCAGCACAACCTAACCAATATGATAAAAATATTACTTTTTATAATTTAACCAACTATTTGGACACAACTGGTGACCTAGTGGTTAGGGCGTTGGCCCCACAATCAGAAGGTTGTGGGTTTGAATCCCAACTGCTAGTGTCATCACTGAGGTACCCTTGAGCAAGGTACCATCCCCACACACTGCTCCATTTAACTCAAAACTGGATTTTCACACTCTAGTGGTGAGATAACGGAAGGGCTGTGACACACTTTATAAACCTGCTGAACATAAACCACCTGAACCACCAAAACAACAGGTCTTTGAACAACCACAAGGAAAAACAACCAGTGAACCATGCTGACTCCTGTCCACCATTAAAAATGCCCACAATGGAGAGCTGAGTATCAGAGCTGGACCATGGAACAGCTAAAGAATTTATTCTGGATTGATAAATCACATTTTGTTTTATGTCATGTTGACAGCTAAATGTGTGTGCATTGTTTACCAGGGGAAGAGATGTTACCAGCATGAACTATAGGAAGATGACAAGTCTGTGTATACACTGTCATGCTTTGGGCAATGTTTTCCTGGGATACCCTGGATCCTGGCGTTCTTGTGGATGTTACTGCAACACGTACCACCTACCTAAACATGGTTGCAGACCAACAATGGACAAAGTGAAGTGCTAACTTGCTGTAAATGTAATGTTTAAGGTGAGACACCATTGATAGAAATAATGATTTTTCACATTTTTGGATAAATTGCATCCAGTCTCTTCTTAAAGTGTGATTAAAGAAATAACTCATAACTCAAATGATATTTTAGTTTATTTAATCAGTTCAACAGTATTTTTCAACATTTTAGAATCCCCAATATGTTTATATTATTTGTACTAATGACAACATTCACACAAATAGAGCATATTCTCTAAGATTTCACTGGAGTGCAGTTCTTACCATTCTCTGTAGATGGGACTGAATACTACATTAATCATTTAGCACAGTGTTGTCTATGTTGAACAAAAAAATCTTGAAATTTTTGGTTGAACATGGCCTGAGGTGCATAACGTATCATCCATAACAGGTCATCCAGCACAAAACTGAAAATGACAACTATGCCTACTTTGCCACCCACCATCATGCAGTCCTTCAAGGTTGTTTTTAACAGTTACCCAACAGTCTTGGTTACTGTAGGCAAGAACCTAAGAAAATCAACCTACTTATAGGTTGTATATATACATATGATATAACTGATATTTACCACACCACACAAGACTTAAAATTTTTACTCTCTTTATGCTTATATTTTCTTTTTTTTTGAGTACTAGGATTTCATTTGAAGTGGGATTTCTGTCTAGTTTGTGGACGTACCCTATACTGTACTTCATGTGAAAGAAGCCTCTAATTAAAGAGACCCACTCAGACACACATCATGCAGTGTGAACACACCGACTGCGTGTAGGTTGAACTGAAAAAAAAATCTCTCCCACCTATGAGTTAAAGTCTCTTTCATGTCTGTCCCTAAGGAGGAAATATTTGTCTCCAAGTATGCTCTGAGGCTGATTGAATATGAGGAATCTGTGGAAGGTTCTCTATTGCGAAGAGAACCACAGTAAACAATTGTGTGTGTGTTTGTGTGTATTGTGTGCATGTATTTGGCTGAGCTAATAATTCCCTTTGGCCCAGTCTCATTTGTAATGAGAGCAAACTGTTTGAAGATCCATTTCTTGTGCTCAAGGGTGCAAGGAAATGTTCAGTAAATATTACTTACCATTTCTAATGGCTCATCTTTCACACATTCCCTCTAACATATTACATACTGTGCAAAAGAAACTAGTTTTTATTACTATTTATCTTGCCAGTAATGGGGGTTTTGTCAATAAATAACTATATACATTGCAAAAGTGTTGTATAGCTGTGTATGTGACAAATAAAGAATCTTGACTCTTGAGTGATCCCGGAATTCCCAGAAGAACATTGCCCAGAGCATCAAACTTCCTCTGCCTGATTACCTTCTCACCATAGTGCATCCTGCTGCCATGCATTCCCCAGGTAGGCATTGCACATGCAACTGACCATGCACATAATGTAAAAGAAAATGTGATTTATCAGACCAGACCGTGCTCATGCAAACATTGCCACTTTTAGCTGTGGACAAGTGTTAGCATAGGTAATCTGATCGGCCATGCTGCAATGTGCTGTGTATTCTGACACCTTTCTATCATAGTCACCTTTCTATCCCAAGACCTGCTGTTTTAGAGATGCTCCAACCCAGTCGTTTGGGCATCACAATTTGGCCCTTCGAAGTTGTTCAGATCTTTATATTTGCCCATTTTTCCTGCCTCCAACGCATCAGCTTCTATAACTGATAGTTCACTCCCTAATACAGGCACCATTGCAACAAGATTCACTTCACCTGTCAGTGGTCGTAATGTTATGGTGCAAGCTCTGAACAGTAAATCTGTGTTTTCACCTGCACCAGCAGATTAGTTATGCATGCTCCAGGTCACACTAGGCCCATAGACCAATCTAATAAATCACACTTATAATTAGAATGATCAGAATTTTGCAGCTAGTACTTTATTATTTTATTATTTAAATTCCTTTATTATTAAAAAAAATATATACATATAATTATTCAATCAACATCACTACCTTGAGAAATATCAAGTTCTGTGAGTGATAAATACGGACACTGTATGCACATAAATGAAATGTGTTAAAATAAAAAAAACTAATTCCAAACACAAATCAAAATGAGTCTAATATCTATTACTATGTTGTCTCCTAAAGCAGCTCTGCTGTTTGATTCACTGTGCACACACACATACACACATATTCATCAACGCAGAACCATGCGACTGAGCCCAGAACCAATTCGCTACTTTTGTTTGTCGATTATTAAATAGTTTTGATATATGCCAGCAAAAAAAACTTTGCCTTTCATCCTCAAAGAATCTCAGAAATCAAGCAGGAGCCCTCCCTGGATCACTGCCACCCCCACAGACAGCAAGTAATCTCCCACAGACTCCCACGCACTGCTCCAGCTACTGGCAGCATCAGCCCGGCTCTGACTCACTGCTTTCCCCAGACTGTACACCGCCCACATGCTCCCACTGCAGGCTGCAGGCAAAGTGAGGCTCAGTGGCACCATCGCTCTCTGTGGTGCTACAATCCTCCTCACATTCTATTTATTAATTGCCTATGTTTTCTGGATTTTGGGTGACAAGGGCTAAATGAACTGCTATTTGAACTGATTTATCTTTCCAAAACTGTGTGCAATTTGAATTCTGAAGTGCTGTGTTTGTGCGTATGTGTGTGTGTGCTACAATCAGCCCACACAGGTTATTCTCCAACCATCAAATAATGAGGATCAAAGGTGGCAGCTCAAAATGCTCTTTACTCATGTTTCATGTTTTGCTTTGAATAGAATAAATGTGTCGGCGTGCCAAAGAACTGTTAAGTGGTAGAATCAGAGACTTTGAAATACCCAAAGAAGAAAATATACAGGTTGAAGAGCATTAGTCACTATTAATCGCCGCCACACTCATCTTCCAGGTTTTGCTTTAAGAACTTTCTGATGAAAGCATTAATTGAAATGTTTGATCATTTTACCATAACGTATCAGTCATTAATGACAGCTCATTACTGATTGTGTGATCTTCGTTCACATCACTATCTGAAAGAGTTCTCTCTGAAAGAAGTCTTCTCTTCTTTCTTCATGGCCATCTCATTTATTCATGTACATGCAGGCCCCATCAATATGTCTCCTGCTTGCAGACAGACTCACATGTTTCATAAACTGGCATCTTCTGCTACATGTGCGTGCACATACACATACACACACACACACAAACATACTCCACACACTCGACTAGAGCTTAGTCTTCCTCCAGAAAGGATCAGCACCCTCTGTTCTGAGGAAAGCTTCGGGCCAGGAAAGATGTGACTAGTTAAATGTAGCTTTGGTCATGTATGTTAACTGAAACCCTAAATCTTCAGTTGTGTATAGTGATTTTATCTGTGGTACGTTGTACTGTTAATATAATAAAGGTTAATTAACTGTAATAAAGCACAACTTTGATTGACCTTAATAAAACAGCAACAACATAAAATATCATGAATTACACAAGTTTTCATCAAAGCATTTTTTCCAGGTGTCTCACTATCTAAGTCCACCAGGCTAGCACAGGCTTCTTCTGAGTCACGTGAAACCAGTCATTACATTTTTAACACAATGTCGGCTCAATATGCTTGGAGGAGAAGACTAACTACTAGTTGCTTCGACAGTTTCACCACTCAGGAGTTTTTTTTTGTTAAAGGTACTTACAATAAGCAATTCTTCCACCAAAGAAATGTATTTGTAGTAGGGCGACTGAACCAAGAACTTTCAGTCACCCATCAATGTATATTGCAATTACATGATAAACCTCTTTGATGATAACATGACAATTTTTAGCGCAGAAATGTTCGTCCTGTAAGTGGCTTTCTTTTTTCATATGACTACTGCAGCGATAATGCTAATTACCAAAGGCTAATTACCAAGTTAGTATAAAGCTAGCTGTGCCACACATTTGTCTTCCCACACTGGGTTTAGAACTACTTACAGCATATCTACCTAAAACACAGACATTTGAAGTAAGATATTCACTCTTTGCTATGTGTGTCGCAGTTTTTTACAGTGAATCATTTAGCAAAAACGTCAGCTCAAAAACATACTGGCCAATAGTGTAGGATGTTACTTATCCAATTTAACAGCAAAATTGCTACAAACTTCTTTGTAGATCATCTAGGGATCATCAAGTGGCTTTGACAAATTACTATTTGTTCTTGCTGTTTTTGTTTTTTCCAAATTAAACATTAAACAATGTGCTAAAAGGGTAAAGTGGCATGTGGCAGACACCCTTATCCAGAGCGACTTACAATCTTTAGTTACAGGGACAGTCCCCCTAGAGCAACTGAGGGTTAAGTGTCTGGCTCAAGGACACAATGGTAGAAAGTGGGGGTTTGAGCCTGCAACTTTGTGGTCATCGGGTTCACAGGCAAGTGTTTTACCCGCTAGGCTACTACCACCCAAGTTTCAAAGATACAAGTGGGAGGTTGTTTGTGTTATTTTCTTATCGCTGATAAGCTGAACAATATATTTTTTTTTCAGCGCTGGAGGGCACATTATCCTGCGGAAAGAGGCCACTGCCATTTGGAAACACACTGCCAAGATGGGATTTACTTGGTCTGCAAAAATGTTGAGGCAGGTGAAACATGTCAAAGTAACATCCACATAAATTCCAGGACCTTAATGGCTGTCCCTACAGCACGCTGAACCAGCCTTTGACTCTGCCCCTATTTACAGTTGCACTGCTATGTGCTGGGTTAGAGCTGCGGTGCCTGTTCTTAAAGTACTAAATATATAACTGCCACACCTACACACGCCAGTCTATGATTTTATGCCTTATTTTTGCACTTGCATCTTGTATTATGACCACCCCTCCTGAGTCTCCTGATTTTGTTACTTTTCTTGATATATGCATAAACAATGTATATGCATTAGAACACTTAAAATATAAACATGATTTCTTATAATTCCATCAGAAATATTCAATTCAAAGCTTTCAAAACAAATGATCATAGAAATAAAAATGTATCTGCAATTTAGGCCTATCAGTGTATTATAGTTACCATAAACATGTTTTATGCTACAGAACTGATTAGGACAGTGCATTTTTAGTTTGTTGAATATTTCTGCTCAATGTCTCTTTTGTTTATTGTCACTTGGTAAGGGCAAAATTAATTTCAGCTTGTTTTAGAGAGAAATAATCTTATATATCTAGTGTGTCTATGTTCTATAATTACAAATGATTTTAAAAGAGAGAAAAAAAGGAAGAGAAACAGCTAGTTACCTCACTCTTTTTGAGATAATGTAAATATGTTATTCTCAGAGTGTTTATGAATGACAGACCAAGTCAGTGAGCTGGTTGAGCCCTACACTGATTATGACTATAGGTATAGACTATTGTCATACATGGAATTCACGGCTAAGTTCATAATGCATTATAAACAATTCAGATTTGTTTTAGCAAATCTTATTTTATGTTATTTGAGATTAGTAAATTAGTTTATTTAGACTGTGTGTTAAATTTCTGGGTTTTCTGCACTGGTTGCTATAGAAAGGAGTGAAATGTTGCCTGATATTGCCCTTACTTACATATATTTATAAAGACCTAGACAGGTAGTAGGTAGTAAACAATGGCCATTCTATCACTCCAGCTCTGCATAGTCTTTAGAAGTAACCTTCCTGCTCAAGACCACATCCATAATTTTAAATATCTAATATAATCAAAACCAAGGTATTTTTCTGTAGACAGTTGCATATTCCTTCTTTAAATGAAACATATGCATTTATAATAAAAATAAAAAAAAACTAAAAGAATGGGAAAAAAATACAATGCAACTTCACTGGGTCAAGGTCAACTCTTCTTAAAATAGCATTAAAATATTCTGAAATAATGTTTGCATATTACTAAAAGAAACAAGTATTTATACCACATAAGTTTTTAGCAAATTTGTTTTGAGGAGATTTTGAGGCAGATTTTTTGCAGTTTCAACAGCAAAATGCAGCACAAAATCTTTTTCCAATCTGATTCAAGCCACATTTGTAGGTGGTTTCAAATCTCATTCAAATCCAATTACTGGACATGTGACATGTTTGACCAGTCAGACCATATTTTATTAGGGTTTTTCATCATTCAAAGGCGGTGTTTTTTAATGCTTGGCATTTGGTATGGTGACCTTAGGCTCATCTGTGGTGGGCTGGCACCCGGCCGGGGTGAGATCCTGCCTCTTGCCCATTGGCCCCAGGATAGGCTGTGGGTATGCACGACCCTAGTGAGAAATGAAAATGAGAAAATGACAGAAAATGAGTGAGAGTGAGAGACCTTAGGCTCATATCCAGATACTCCAGAGAATATCCTTCTATTGTTAATGATTTGTGTGGGGATAGACATATAGTTGGACATATGTCTACAAAATCTACATTTTGTTTATTTGTTTTTGGTTAATCTCAAATTAATTCTAATAATTACAGTAGGAACACAAAAGAATCACCCCCTTCAAAATATGCACATTTTGCAGCGTGAAAAGAAGGCGCACACAAAAGAACTATTTTTCCAGCTGTTTCAGTACTAGCGAAAGATATGACAGTAACAGTTTAGAAAAAAAAACTGAGTCACTGAGATTCTGAGATCAACCCTCCTAAAAAGTACTTGTCAAGTCAAGTAAATTCAAGAAGGTATATTGTCATTTCAGCCATACTCACAGTACACAGTGAAACAAAACAATGTTTCTCCAGGACTATGGTGCAACACGAGAACAAAAACAGAACACCAGAAGACTACACACGTGCAGACAGGACAAAATACACAAGACAGCAAAGAGAAAGAGAGAACAAGAAAAACACAAGAGGAACAAAACAACCAGACAAGACTACATTTAGTGCCATCAACAGCTACAGTGCTAGTTTGAATGAATACAGTATTATGACCGATACTGTATTCTAATAGCAGAGTCGTTAAGTGTGCAAAAATGCATTATAGAGGTAGACAGCAATAAATAATAATTGTGCAAATATAGCAGCAGCAGGACAGAGAATGTGCAGTAAATAATAAATAGGGATTTACAGAGGCAGTGAGGGTGTAAGGGTGTAAGAACAATTCCCATACTAAGCCATTATACAGCTGCAGAGATTACTCTCTATTCTCTAGTCTCTCTGTAGAATGAGGTGAAAATTGGGGGTAAGGGGGGGGAGGTTAATCTCTTCAGTCTCTGCAGGAAAATGCTGCTGGGACTTCTTGGTTATGGAGCTGGTATTCTAAATGATGGGCTGATAGTAATTGAGGCAGAACACTGATGACTTCTTTGACATGGGGATGGTGGTGGTGGCTTTGAAGCACACTGGAATGTTGGTGATGCCCAGAGAGATATTGAAGATGTCTGTGAGAACATCTGCCAGCTGGTCTGCACATCCTCTGAGCACATGACCAGGAATGTTGTCAGGACTAGCAGCCTTCTGTGGGTTGACTCTAACTAGAGTTTTCCTTACATCAGTCATAGTCAGACTGGACACTGGGGGGTGGGGTGGTCTTTCTCGCTGGCATGTCATTTTGTGCTTCAAGCCATATGTAGAAGTGATTCAGTGCCTCTTTTGAAGGGAGGCCTCACCACCACAGGCAAGTGGAGATGCCCTGTATTTGATGATGGCCTGGGTGCCCTGCCACAGTGTCCTGAAAGTGGTCGTGGATTTTCTGAGCATGTGCGCACTTCACTGCTCTGATGGTCCGAGACCGGTTCCTTACTGTTCTCAGGACAGCCATATCTCTTGAACTGAAGGTTTTGTCTTGTGTTCTCAACAGCGCACACACCTCTGCAGTTATCCACGGCTTCTGGCTGGGGCGTATGCGTATGATCTTGGAGACAGTAACATCTTCGGTGCACTTGCTGATGTAGCCAGTCACAGACACTGTGTACTCCTTCAAGTTGGTTGAAGCACCATAGGTCACAGCCTCCCTAAACATGTGTCAGTCAGTGTGCTTAAAGCAGTCCTGAAGAGTAAAGATGGCTTCTTGTGGCCTGATCTTCGCTTTCGAATGGGCTGCTGAGTGGTCCGTCTGCTGGGATAAGCACTACAGAGATGTGGTCTGAGTAGCCGAGGTGAGGGTGTCCACACGCTGAAGGAATTTCGGCAGTACTGACTTGAGATTTGCATGGTTGAAATGTCCACTGACAATAAAGAGTCCATCTGGCTGAGAGTTTTGAAGCTCGCTGATGGCTCTGTAAAGTTTGTCCGACACATTGTTTGTGGGATGTACACTGCGACTACGAGCATGGTGGTGAATTCCTGCGGTAAATAAAATGGTCTACATCTCACAGTCACAAACTCCAGCAGCAGTAACTAGAGACCAGCACAGCACTCACAAAGCAGTCAGTGTTAATGTAAACACAAAGGCCCCACTGCAATTTTTCCTGGTCAGTGTGGCACATTAGCACATTGCTAATCTGGGCAGCTATCTCCGGAACACTGTCACTGAGCCATGTCTCCATAAAAACAAAAACACAGCAGTCTCTAAACTCATGCTGGGTAGTTCACTGGATTCAGATATAGTCCACTTTATTGTCCACGGAGCAAACATTGGCGAGCAGGATGTATGAGATGGCTAGCCAGCTAGTGTCAGCTTTCAGCCTAGCATTGTCTCCAGCCTGCTTGCGCACTGCTTGTGACGCTGTGGTTTGAGACCCTGGTCCCCATGGCAAGCTGAGGTCATGGAGCTTTAGCAGCAGTCCATCCTTAAGGTGAGTTTTTCTGTTTATTTCTTAACTGAAGCGCAGTCTGGCAGTCATAGACACATGTGTAAGTACCACGCTTCCACAGGTAGGGAGGGGCTGTCCCCTACTGTGACTGTGTAGGAAAAGTTACAGTAATCGGACACCATCTAGTTAGTCACACCTCACAGCAAGTGAAATTTTTAAAAGTCTCTGCAAGCTATTGTTCTTCACTCTCAGAACTTACCACTACCATGCTGAGGTCACGTGGAGAAACTAGGTGCTTGTAGCCCTTATCCGTGGAAGAACCAAGGTCTTTGTTTTGCGCTTGGGCCCCATGCGACAACACAAATTTCCGCCAAACAAAACACATTTATTATTTTCAGCTAGCTAAGTGTTTCAACTGTAAGCTGAACAGTTGACTTCAGGTTTTTGTGGATGGCCAGACCTAGGCGAAATACCCTCTGTTCCAAGGTCAGCCAGGCTTTTCCAAGAAGGAACCACAATCTTTGAGGATCACACTTTGAGCCACAAACTACCAGCTTTGGACACCATGCTTCAGTGGAGCTCCTGTTTAATGCACCTGGAGAACTGCTCAGCCCTGCTGAATGAACATTTGTCTTAAAGTACCATGCATGGGAGACAAAGGGCCATATAACTGCAGAGATTGTAAAAGTTAAGTGCGGAAAAGCATATTGGGAGGTAATGAATTCATAAATGCAGATAAGCGTAGAACTCCTCATCAGAGCACCCCCCCCCACCTCCCCCTACTAGCACGTGCATTCTTACAATTGCACACACACACACACACACACAAGCACAAATGTACATAGTTTTGTCTCTTTGATTACTCCACATCTATAAGACATTCCTGTTAAAGGATTTTACTTGCCACTGATTATGTTACTAGACTGTGTCAATTAACGACAATTTATTGAACCCTGAGTCCATTGTTATCGCTAAGATATGAAGCCAACTCTTAACCTTCAGAACATGTTGTCAGTATTATGAATTTCAATTAAAATTTAAATTGTATGAATAGACTTGATAAATCTATTAAATACTTGTAATTTTAATATGAATTAAAATTACAATAATTTTCATGTGCAAGTAATTTTATTAGACTGATTCCTTAATGAGAATAATACCGGCAGCACCTACACATGCACCAGCTGATTTGATATACATGTGAATGTAGTTTTGGTGTAAAAGTCTACTCAAAACTACACTTTTGCACTAAAGTGTTGGACCCATAGAGGCTGCGACTTAGCGTACCATCGTCTTGTTTTAGGTGTAACTAATTACCTTCTCCATTGCACACCAAGCTAATTGGCTTCCACCTCTGACCAACTGTAATCATTTTGATTACTTGTTTTGTACTTATCTGATGCTGTAAAGCAAAGATACACTTCAAATGTCTGTGAAGTATACTGAAGTGAGTCTTTATCATTCTGAATGCACATCTGAAGACCCCTGTGATGCTGAGAGTTATACCTTTGCTCTCACATACCTTTTGCTGGGTCAAACATTTCTCACAGCATGAGTACCCCCATCAACTATGACACAAGGCTATAGTGAATATATGTCCCAGGTGTAAATGAGACTGTTCTTGAAAATCTTTGAGTCATGCACCCTACCAGGGTATTCAACAAAGTGTCCTTGATGACTGATGAAGGAATACAGCTTTACTTTCATTGTAGATGTAAATATCTGCACCAGCTGCAGATTTAATTCCAATCCATAAACTGTCCTCATGTGCATTTATGAAAAAATTATGCCATGCCAGTCTAATAAACACATTGCCTATTGCCTGGATATTATCTTTAGTTATGGGAAAGTGAATCACTCTTGGCAAGATCAGCAACATGTCATCTGCAACTTGATGGACAACACTGTATGAAAAGTCACTTGATATCCAAAATAAAATTAGCAGTGTCTCTTGGACCTTACCTGTCAGTGAGTGTGTGTCAGTTTTGTGGAAGCTCTAAAAGAGCAACTAGTGCTGAGTGACCAATTCTAAAATCAGGCTTGGTCGCTTGTTCTTCCAAAAAACAGCTCAAGACTGACAGTCATATTCAGTTAGCAGCATTATTTGGACATTAATGTTCCGTCACATGTTAATATAAAGTAGTACGTAATACCATTGTATTTTCTTAGCCTTTTCCGGTGCAATATTTTAAAGATGTTTTTCAAGAAATTTAACTAAATTAAATGACATTTTGTATTATGGCAGGGGTGGAAAATACAAATGCAATTGTGAGAAAAGTCAAAGTAATTGTACTTTTTCTGTTTCTGTACTCCTGTACTATTACAAAACCATTACAGACTGTTGTCCATCTGCTTTTCTTTATCATTTGTTAGCTCCCTTTACGTTTACGTTTACGTTTACGTTTACGGCATTTAGCAGACGCTCTTATCCAGAGCGACGTACATCAGTGCTTTA
>JBBPCZ010000034.1:21433986-21473747 GCA_037974445.1 Brycinus macrolepidotus
TGGGTTTGCTGGACATCAGAAGCAATGACACGTCCTCGAGAGAGAGAGGTGAGAAGCCAAGAAACTGGGCAGCACTGGCTGGACTCTGGCTGGCGGGCGGCTTGATGACTGGTGGGAAGGATCTACTAATGGCATCAATCTTCTCATCGAAGAAGATACCTTGTTCATTAGAAATCATGACACCCAGGGAGCAGCTGGATCTCAGGATTACAGTTACACTGGTGTGCTAGTGGCATGTTAGTGTGTGTGTGTGCACGTGTATGTGTGTGTGTGTGTGTGTGCATATGTGTGTGTGTGTATGTGTGTACGTGCTCACAGTGCATCAAACACAGCAGTGCTTCTTTAGGGCAGTGATAATATAGATATTGGTCTTGTGTTGACTTGTGTTTGGAATTAGCTTTTTATTCTTAATAAATGTTTCACAGAACTTGATATTTATCAAGATAGTGTTGACTGAATAATTACACAATTAATTTATTTTTATTAATGAGTAATTCAATTACTAACTACAAAATTATGATTATTCTATTCATAAGTGTGATTTATTAGATTCATCTATGGGTCTGGTGTGGCCTGGAGCAAACATAACTAATCTGCTACTGGTGCGACTGAAATCACAGATTATTGTTCAGAACATGCCCCAGTCAGCCACAACATTACAACCACTAAGACATGAAGGGAATCTTGATACAATTGCACTTGTCAAAGGGTAAGATGTATTAGGGAGCAAGCGAACCATCCGTTATAGATGTCGATGATTTCAAAGCAGGAAAAATGAGCAAGTGTAAAGATCTGAATGATCACAATGGCCTTATTGTGATGGCCAGACGACTGGGTCAGAGCATCTCCAAAACAACAGGTCTTGAGGGGATTTCTGTTAGGCAGAGGTTAGTACCTAACAAAGATGGTGAAAAGTAAAGAAAAAGGAAGGACAAACAGTAACAGTGCCATCAGCTCTCACAGAACAGATGAACAAAGTTAAAGATGTCAGAGTACATAGTGCATTGCAGCTTGTTGCATAAGGGACTGTGTAGCCACAGACCGATCAGAGTACCCATGCTAACCCTTTCTCACTGCTGAAAGTGCCTACAACATTCACATGAGCATGACTGGCCTGATGAATCACATTTACTTTCACGTCATGTACATGGCCAGGTGCATGTACGTTGCACCTGGACTGCTGGAAAAGTCTGTGACCTCAGCTTGCTGTGGGGACATGATGTGCTGGACTGTGTTTACACACATCACGTGTCATGCTGATCCTAGCATACAGACTGCTCGTGCAAAGCCAGTTCAAAAACAAATGAAAATCTGTCTGTCAGGAGCAATCTCTGCTCTTCAGGACTGTTTTGAACACACTGACTGGGACATGTTTAGGGAAGCTGCAACCTATGGCAGCTCTACTAACTTGGAGGAGTACATGGCATAGGTGACTGGCTACATCAGCAAGTGCATTGATGATGTTACTGCCTCGAAGACCATGACCACATGTCCAAATCACAAGCCGTGGATGACTGCAGAGGTGCACATGCTGCTGAGAACCAGTGACTCTGCCTTCCGGTCAGGTGATAAAACTGCCTTGAGAACAGCAAGGGCTACCATGTCCTGGGCCATCAGAGCAGCACTGCGAACACATGCTCAGAAAATCCACAGTCACTTCGAGGACACTGGCAACACACAGAGCATGTGGCGGTGCATTGGAGCCATCATTAAGTACACCTGCCTGTGCTGATGAGGCCTCCTTTCCTGATGTGCTGAAAGACTTTTACGCACAGTTTGAGGCACAAAATGACATGGCAGCAAACAAGACCACCCCTCCCCCAAATGACCAGGTGGTCTGTCTGACCATGGGTGATGTAAGGAGGACTCTGCTTAGAATCAATCCCTGGAAAGCCGCTGGACTAGACAACATTCCTGCATTTGTACTCAGAGGATGTGCCGACCAGCTGGCAGATGTTCTCACAGACAGCTTCAATATCTCTCTGAGCACCACCATAATTCCATCCCTCTGCTGTTCATGTCGATGACCCAAAACTGTGCAGCAATGCACAGTTCAAACCACATCATCAAGTGTACTGATGATACAACGGTGCTGGGTTTGATCAGCAGGAATGACGAGGTGGCATTCCCAATGGCTAAAAGACTGGTGCAGAGCCAACAACCTGTCTCTCTATGTGGACAAAACAAAAGAGATGGTTGTTGACTTCAGGGGGGTACGATGTGATCACTCACCGCTGAACATCGTCCAGAGCCCCAAGTTCCTTGGAGTTCACATCACAGGGAATATCACGTGGACCCTCAACACCAGATCACCAAGAAGGCCCAGCAGCGTCTCTACTTACTGTGGAGACTGAGGAGATCGCACCTTCCACCTACATTTCTCACAAGATTCTACAGAGGGACTATAGAGAACATTCTCTGTAGTTGCATCCTGGCATGATATAGAAATTGTGCCACAAGTCCCTACAGAGGGTGTCTCTTCCCTCTGTTGCAGACAATTACACCAAAGCAACCAGAATTGTGGATGACCCTACACTCCCCTCCCATCTGACAGGTTTCGCAGCATCCGGGCCTTTTCTGCCAGGATGGGGAACAGTTTCTTCCCCCAGGCCATCACATTCCTATATCAGAACTGAATAACCAACTGTACATCAAACACACACACACACACACACACACACACACACACACACACACACACACACACACAACTGAACTGCTTCCTTTCTCACAACCACATAGCATACAAACTAAACTGTTCTGCCATAAACAAGAAAACATAATCCCCAAATGACACTGTAAATGCCCTGAATTTATTTATATATTGTACATTTTTTTCTAATCCTGTTGCTGCTACTTGCTATTTTTTACTTGCAGAGTTGTTGATTGCTGTCTATATCAGTTTTTGCATTCCTTTGCATTCCTTTGCATTTTTTGCACACTTAATGACTCTGCTGCCAGAATACAGTATCGTACTGTATTCACTCACACTAGTACTGTGATTGCTCCTGTCGACTGTACTGTATGTTATCTTGTCCTCTTAATCTGTATTATTTTTTTTCAGTCTTTAGTCTGTTTTGGCCTTAGTTTTCCAAGAACACCATACGTACAAGTATTGCACTAGAGCATTACACGTTTATTAAGGAAACATGAATGTAAGGATGTAACAGGACATATTAGAGGAGCATTTAATTTCATCGACAAAGAAAAGGGAGAAGATGAATGTATTAACAATGAACCATTGAGCCCAAACAAATGGCCAAAATGTATAGTTTTTCTAAGGTGATTCTTGGCCTTGCCAATCACAACCACTGAACATTTACAAATCCTGAAATTGTGTCATTCAGATGTACCCATGTAACCTTGGGGAAGTGAACACAGTTTGAAAAAGCAACAATGCAAAAAAATTAATTGCTTCTTACTATAAATGTCTCACTGCTGTAATTGCCAACAACAGTACTAAAGTGCTAATATTATTCATTTGTAGTAGCTTTCTTTATGCTTACGGATACATACTTTTTGTTCATATTTTTTGCATCGGATATATACATTGGAAGTACATTAAATAACAAAAATAAAAGTGTGTAAATAAGAGTAACAGTTTAAAACCTTTATTCTTCATGGAGTGTATTTAATATTACATTTCAGCCAAGACCACAGCTGTGGATGCTATGGATTTTTCACGCAAATAGTGGCAGAATATGACCTTGTTACAATTCAGGTGTAAATGTATAGGAAACTAATGAAAAGCTGCCAACCCACCGTATTCACATCACATACACACACACACACACACAGTCGCTGTGGCATTGCTGGTTGTGTAAAGGCAGTTGTTATAGAGAGAAATTTAAAGCACACATGAAACCCCTCCTCCCTCAAATACAACACAGACACAGACAGACATACACACACAGACACACACACACACACAGACACGCGCATACATTGCTTTATGCCTCGTGTGTCTGAGTGGGTGGTTAGCCATCAGCAGAGCAGGTCATTATGGGGCTCTAGTGAGACAGCTCGTGTTTCCCATGTCAGCCCATCTCGGCATGCGCGACAGGCACTTCACACTAATGAACGAGCAGGTTTTTGACTACAAGCAAGCAAACAAACATGGCCAACTGCATGTGGCTCACAACGCACATTGTTAGACTGGATAACACTGGAGAATGTGGATGATTGTTATAAGGTCAACTTTATGCAATCAGTGCATCTCAAATGTCATAGTGGGCACAAAAGCATTCTTATTCTGTCTCTCTCCTTTTTTCTCACTCTCTTGCTCACACACCCACACCCACACACACACACACACACAAAATGTGTATCCCAAAAATAGTGCATCATTTTAAAAGATTCTCATTCATAGTTTTCACAACTTTTCCTTGATTTAAAATGTTCAAATTTTCCAAAATATATGTTGTTTATTTTAAATGAAAACAAGTCTCAGGCTTTTGGACCCTATTGTATGCTTTGTAAGTGTAAAGTGCTTTGTAAAAACTAAATCTTACTTTAATCATCTTACCTTTGTGAAAAAAAAAAAAATCACTATGCAACTGTTTACAACTGAGGCAACTGACGTATATACATATATACAACAACCATTACCGAAAAAGCCTTGGATGTGGATGCCAGTTCATGTAAATCATAGTTTATTATGACATGGAAAACAATGAAAAATGATTGAGTAATTATAAAGTTACTGAAGTGGATAATGGAAGTCTGGACCTGCTGACATATTCAGTGAGTTTTAAAGAAGTAATAATTTGCGATACATTTTTCTAAACTGGCTACTGGTGAGGTGCTTTATCTAATCAAATTTAGCTTTCAGTGAGGAAACCATATTAAATTAGACACTTGTACCATGAATCGAGAACTAGGCTTGTTGGCAATTTCTGACTTCTGGAATGAGCCTTTTCAGCTGGTGGCCTAGTGGTTAGGGAGTTGCCCCTGCAATCAGAAGGTTGTGGGTTTGAATCCCAGGATTGCCAGTGGTACAACTGAGGTACCCTTGAGCAAGGTACCGTCCCCACACACTGCTCCCCGGGTGCCCTCATTGGTGGCTGCCCACTGCTTCACTTGGTGAATGGGTTAAATGCAGAGAAAGAGTTTCACATTGTTCACAATGTATGCTGTGCTGTGGTGTGTTCACGTGTGACTGCAAGGGGGCCACTTTACTTTGGCACACCATTATTATATTTTCAAAACAATTCGAACTAGATGGAATTATGTATCTGGAATTTTGATCTTTAAATGAAGTGGTTTGGTAAATGCACAAGCTGTTTATATTATTATTTAGACACCCTTAAACATGAACACTGCAAATAACTTTTATGTAAAGAGTTTATTTAACTTTGATATTGACAAATGATTAATTCAAGCAACCTTTGTGACTTTTCTGAAAAAAAAAAAAAATTGTAGGTATGTATGCTATTCAACAGGTGTTAACACCACCTGAAATGCCCAATGCAAGCATTCCATCAAGGATGCAATGGAGCCTGCTCTGGGGAGGCAGAGTGTGCCCTAAAAGAATATAAAAGCAGTTCACCAACCCACACCTTTTCTCTTCAGAGTGTCTAAAGGGAGGTCACCTAAGTTTCCTAAGTTAGCTTAGTTTAGGTCAGACATCTGATCAACGTCTCAACAAGCCATCAATAAAGTCAAGCTTGCAACAGGCATTTCTGTGGCCTTTGTGAAAGTGAACCGATCAAGTCCGTCATTTGAAACTGCAGAAAATTTCATCCCTGGATTTCAGCCGAGCCCAGACAAATTCAGCGGTGACTAGATGACACCTACTTTCCAACTTTTCCCTCCAAACTTCCACAGAAACTTTGTGAGGACAACAAACTGAACTTTAGATATTTATAAACAATGTCTAATTGTGTGAGGTTACATCTGTAAAGTTTGTTAAAGTTTCAAAACTTACCCATTACTCCCCAGTCCATTTAGTGCATAAATGGAAGCTGTGCTGCACAAACAGCCCATTCAGCTGTTTTTGTGATGTCATGTAACTCAACATGTTTGGAAATAACTGCCTGTTCAGTCTACAGCAGTTTAGACCCACCTATTGATGCTGAAGGATAAGTTTCAGCCCAGACTGCTTTATGAATGAGACACAATATATAAATATTACTTATATAATATATAAATATAGCAATATATCAATATAGCTTATTTACAGAAGTCTTAAAGGCACAGAAACAATACAGCCTGTTCAACTAAGGTACAATGACACGTTAGAAAAGGTCAAATAAAAATGAACAATCATTAGGCATATGAATCCACACAAACATAAGATAATAAATGTAGGATATGAACTCCTTAAAGTAGAGCATTGCAAGAGTTTGGATTTTACTGTCATTTGTCTAGTAATGGTTTATTAAACTGCAATGGAATCAAAAAGACAAACTGATAGAGGCTTTGATTTTTTTTTTATTTTTAGTACTTAGTGTTGTATTTTAAGAAATAACAGTTTTTTGATAGCACAAACACTAAAAATGATTTGCCATGTAATTAACGCAATCTGTAAAATTTTGCTGTGATTAGGTTTAATGTGTTATAATACCTGTACCATGCTTAACTCATAGCACCGGTTTCTCAGACAGGGATTAAGACTAGTCCTGGACAATATTTCTCTTTCAACTGAAAATCTCCATTCATATTGTGAAGTCCAGGAGTAGGCTTAATACCTATCTGGGAAACTGCTCCATATAGTTTAGCCTTAAAGTAAATTGACGTTGTTCTCAAGGGGGACATTTTCACCTATTTTCCCCTACTTGATTCAGATATCATGTCTGAACACTCAGCACTTCTCTAGACAGGCATAATTTGAATTACTGAAATTTATAATTTCTTTCAATACTTAATTAAGGTCTGTCCCTCTGGGCCTCTCTAACAGAGGCTAATGAGGGTGGATTCTATGTGTAAGTAATCATTTGGCGAGTACTATATAAATATGGAATGAAATATAACCTTCATTAGTCATATAAAATTCCAGTGTGAATTTTGCTTGAGTGGAAAACATAGAAAGATGGAATGTTGGCTATTATTCCATTCAAATACTAATTCTTATGCCTATCCATTGTCTTAAGTTTGAGATCAGTTTCCTCAGATCAGTACGGAATAATACCAAAGATATACCAATACCACTACCAGTGCCTGTACTTTTAGAAGTGTCAGAAGGTTGTGGGCTCAAAGGTTGTGGGCTCGAATCCCAGGACTGCTAGTGGCACCACTGAGGTACCCTTGAGCAAGGTTTGGGATGATGGATCTTCTGGCGGCAGACAGCTCGTTGGAACCAGTCATCTACTGCAGGGACCCCCTCTGATTCTGAGACGTATGATGCAATGAGTTCTGTGCATCCTCTGGCCAGACAATAAATTTTACCCAGTTATTCTGGTTATGAGAACAGTGGATGCATAGAAACCAGCTAATCTCCTGGTTTAGTCTCTCAGTTTGACCATTCTCTCTGGGTAATAGCTGGAGGATAGACTAATGTTTACCCCTAGACAAGAGAAGAATTCCATCCAATTCTGAACTGAGGACCTCAGATACAATATCTTTGAAGACTTTAAATACATGAACTATCTCTTTGCTTAGCTCTGGTTTCAAGGGCACTGGGTAGGCCAGGCAATGGTGTGAGATGACAATCAGTTGAAAATCAGTCAATTACTGCTATTGTTGTGTAGCAGTCAGATTCAGGCAGGTCAGTCAGGAAATCATTGGCCAGACTGGACCAGGGACATCTTGGTTTGGGTGCAAAGAGGACAGGATAGAATAAAGTGTGTTACATCTTCCCGGAGGGAGGGCCATGATTCAGCAGTTCCATGGTCTTTGTCACATCAGAGTGTCTGGAGCTGAGCGTGGTATAAGCCCCCCACATGAGCATGCCATGGTGCTCGGGTGCTCACAAACAGTTTGCCTACTGGAGTCTTTAGGGGAACTGGAGAGTTTTGGGTAGCAACAAGCTCCACTATTTTCTAGTGGATGGGAGCTAAAATGCATGTTGGTGGCAGAATGGTGGAAGGAAAGAATTGTTCTCTTTTTCTGTCATGCCGTCTTGAAAAGGCGTCTGTCTTCACATTTTTGGAGCCCGGCCTATAGGTAACCATCAGCTGAAAATAGGTAAAAACACAAAGCCCACCAGACCTGTCTGGGGTTGAGTCTCTTTGCTTCTTACAAGTTATGGTGATTTGTGAACATGACAAATGGATGTGTGGCTCACTCAAGTCAGTGCCTCCACTTCTCCAGTTTCATGCACTAAACATTCATGAATTACACATTTTGGGCTCCAGACTTTTAGTTCCTTTTCTGCCAAGGAAATATGAGGATCATGAGCAACAAGCCAGGGGTGACCTAGGACTATAAGGTCTTTGGTCTTCCCAACTGCATCAGCCTGGGCTCTGACACGGGGCTGGAGAGTGATGACGTGGCAGTCAGCAGATGGAATAGAGTATTGGTGGGGTTCTGGTGCCGTTGTTGCAGCAGTTGATCCACCACAGCGGCTGTTTGGATGTACTGCTCCTGAGCGGTGATGTCCCTGTGACACGCCAGCCCAGTTTGGAGATCTCAGTTGACACCACATTGGAAGATGATGAGTAACGCCATACCCGAAGCTAACATACCCGAAGCTAGTCTGTGGTGAAGTGAGAACCTTGACATGAATCATAGAGCTTGTCCCCAATGCGTTTTCCAGACAGCGACCTAATGAAATGTGGATACCAAATAATCCTAGTGTTCAAGCATGGAGCTTCACGCAGCCCACAACATGGTAGACCAGTCTTGAGCTCTCCTGTGACATTACAAAGTGAACTTTGTCCAACTCCATTTCGAACTTCTCGAATTGATGTTCCAAATACAGCAAGCACTGCATAAGAAAGGTGACATTGACTGGGATTTCCTCCAAAGGGCTCTGATTATCCGAGGATGAGTCTGCTCAAGGTAGCAGATGCTCGCAAAAGATAGATAAGATAAGATAAGATAAGATAAACCTTTATTAGTCCCACAAGTGGGAAATTTACATTGTTATGGCAGAAAGAAGAAAGTTAAGAGCAGCAAAACAATAGATTAAAAGCTATACAACAAAACAAGATAAAATAAAAAGTACACTTGAGTACGCATGAGTGTAGCCTTGGCTCCAGTGGGATAAGCATCAGTATCCGATCGCTGGAGAGTTTACCATAGCTGGGTCCATGTTCAGGGAAAGTATTCTGAAACATTCACATGGATGGACCCAAATGTGGAGTTCCAAACAAAGTAGTTTATTTGAAAAAGGCACAAGCAGAGATCGTTATCACAAAGCGGGCAGGGTTTGAATCCCAAAAAACTGTCAGCGAGGCAAACAAATCCAAAAAACAGATATTCCAAATCATCAGGCAAAGACTCCAAAAACAAGAGAACAAAGCAAGGGTTAGCAAAAACTGTTCAAACGAAAAAGACCACTTGGTATGGAAGTACAAATACACAGCCAAGTCATAGTGATAAGTATTTATATGGGAAGTAATTAGGATACATGACTGCAACTCAGGTGACCCTAATCTGATCACCAAATGTCAATGCTGAGATGTAAGCTGGATTGCTGGGTTGGAGTCTGTCCAAGGGGCAGAATGAAATCCTGGAGTGGAATCTTGCTGGGACCTTACACTTAGTATTGCTAGTATCATTTACATTTACATTTACATTTACGGCATTTTGCTGACGCTCTTATCCAGAGCGACGTACGTCGGTGCTCAAGTAGTCCAAGTCTGTTCCTTAAACCTGTAAAGCTATACTTAAATCAATATCTGCTATTCAACTAAGTTACTGTATCATTTAGTACTTAGTATTTAGTATTTAGTAAAACAAATTGTATCCATATGAACAGGTTCGTCTGGGGACATGAATCCATGAGAAAGAAAGAGCAAATGTTACATTAGGATCAAATATGCTAAAATAAGTTAATCTCACCACAATCATTTCAAACTAATCATCGGACTTACACAGTCAGAAAACTAACACACCTCTTAATACATGAGTTTTAGTAATGGTTTAATTAATGGTCCATTATTCCTACTGGGCTTGACAGTGATATAACAATGAGTAGGTGACAGGGTCAGAGCATCTCCAAAATGACAGGTCTTCTAGGGTGTTCTTGGAATGCAAGGAAGGACAGCCAGTGAATTGACAATATGGTAATACACATGGTGTTTAAAATATTATGTTGGCTAAGATAGAAAAATGCCAACACAGTTCATCGCAGCTTGCTGCATATGGGGCTTCATAGCCGCAGACCAGTAAAAGTGCCCATGCTGATCCTTGTCCACCACTGAAAGTGTCTACAATGGGCATTTTAACATTAGAACTGGACCATGGAGCAACAGAAGAAGGTGGCCCGGTCTGATAATTGTGTTTGTGTATGGCCGAATGTGTGTTCGTCTCTTACCCAAGGGAAGAATATCTGAGAAAAAAATTTCTGTGGGATCGGTATAGGCGGGCTAGCCTTCGCTGCTGCACCCGCATCAGTAAGCCTTGGGCACCCGTGACCCCTTGACAGGTGCCACTGTAATAAGATAATCTACATTATTTACTTCCCTTTGAGGCTGATAATATTACTACCACTCATAAAAACTCAACACATTTAATAACACAGAGTTATGTCTCATTTAGGTGATGTTCAATTATCCTGTCTATTTTGAAATTTGTGCCTGCAAAGGTGTGCAGTAAACGTAAACAATTGAACGATACTTCGGTATTGACCCTCCCGTTTCTAGTCCAGTCTAGTGGTCATAAGTGAAAACTTTACTCACACGACCACATGGAGGCAGTAGGTAGTCTGGGATATATTTAGATTTTTTTTTCAAAAGAACTACGTCTCAAAGTGTTTCAGCAAACGCTCACGCGGCTGTCTCAATAGAGAGACTCAAAGGTGCAGTTCAAGTCAGGCTAAGGCCAGTAACAGAGTTGACCGAACTGTGTATTTGTATCCAGTGCATGCACAGGGCAGGACTGGTTTCCAGCGGTTTTGGAGCTGTACAGCTGAGTGCGCTGTGTGAGGAGAAGAGGAAGAGGAGGGTGAGGAGGCAGAGAGCGTTTGGGGATTGGAAACTCGCGAAGAGCATCATCTTCATTGATCGTCCCAGCCTGCGCCACCGCGCACCTCATCACACGTGGTGCGCCTCCAATGGAACGAGAGTGATTCGGAGGCGTAAAGAAACACGGGAGAAGAAGGCAGCTAGAGCCAATCGCCCTCTCCTCCCACCCTTCTTCCCCACCGCCACCCCCAGGTGCTCGACTCCGGAAAATGGAAGTTATTTTTGGACGTCCAAAGTAGCGCCGGCCAGTACGCTCGACTCCACGGCGAGGACGCAAAACCGCGCGTAGTTAAGACTTAAAAAAGAACTGTGCGTCAAATAAGCAACTATAGTCTGTACTAAGGAATATTGTGCCTCATAATTTCATATTAACCAGATAAACCGATTTTTTTTTCCTGGGCCAGCGTTTTGAGTAGCAGAATTTTTACTGTTATCACCAGACGCCCTGCTGCTGGAAATGGCAAACGCGACGCACAACTGAAGCGCTGGAAATTACTCGTGGACAAGAAGGAGAGCACTTCGACCTAAACCGAGTGAGTGAACTCTCATCACATCTCCATCTCGTAATACAAACAATATGGTTTATTTACGAAATATTTCAGAGCTTTATTGAGTTGGCCGGTTATTTATTTATTTATTGCTCTGCTTGGTGTAATGTGTGAGAATGTACTGGCTGTCACTTTATTAAGACAATAAAGGAGCGAAATAAAGTTGCGTCCTTATTTTTCCCCGAACTCTCCATTTAACTCAGTCCTCCAATACTCAAACGATTAATAGCATACAAATACTGTGCATTTTTGCAGTGTAGCTGTTTATGGATGTTGTGCCACCACTTTGAAGAGGCAGGTGGATGTCTGGTCGTCAGAGACCACATGTGTGCGTTAGTCTGTCTGTGATCAGTCTCCTCATGACATGAACTTTTAATTTCCTCTCCAGCGTGCACAGACGCTCACAACCATGCAAGCAAACGAGCCATCAGTTTAGTGTTGGCATATTTTAGGCTCCCTAAAGGATGGCATTCAGGAAGCAGTTTGTTTTTTCCTCAGTTTGATTTATTAATCAAGTCATTGATGTAAAAATCTGCTTTTTAAGATAGTAATGAAGGAAATTTCTCATACTGCCTTCAAAAATCTAATCCATAACTAATCGCAAGACCAAAATCCCAACATGATTTTAAGCCTGTAGATACAAGATTAGATACAATTTAGGGGCACATACTCATTTTAACTATAGTCTAAAGCTGCTTCTAACTACTCTGTATTGCAGGTGTTGGATATCGCTACAAATGTTATCAAGTTATTATTTACATAATGGATGCTTAAGCAGTTTTATAACAAGCCATTTGTCCAATGCAGATGCAAATGAGAGGCTGGCAATCCACTCTAACCAAACTTTGAAGAGACCAAGAGTAGTCAAGTTTTTTTTTTCATGTCCTTTTCAGTGCGATATCCAACACCTGCAATCTAGAGTAGTTAGAAGCAGCTTTAGACTATAGTTAAAATGAGTATGTGCCCCTAAATTGTATCTACTCTTGTATCCACTCGCTCAGAATCATGTTGGGGTTTTGTTCTGGGATTAGTCATGGATTAGAGTCTTCAAAGGAAAAGAATCCCTGAAAAGTTTCCAGATTTGCTTGCCTTATATTCTCATATTACTTGTGTAAAAAGTAGACACTATACACAATGACTAGTGAAGCTGTATACATTTAGCATGTATCTTAGGTGACAATTATGCTGGAATATTTCATACTTTAAAGATATTAAAGATAAGGACCTTAAAGATATTAAAAGTTTTACGGTGGGGCAGCGTTTTTGTGCCGTAAATCTGTTTTTGTTTCTCTGCAGTAGTTGTCAGTAATATCAAATACTGCTCTAACCCTGGGAGAGGATGTACAGTTTGGGCTGCAATAGCTCTTTGTCATGCCCCAGTTCTCTGCTCCTGGCCAGAGATACAACACTAAGTCGTTACATTTATCATGCTATTTCCCCCTTCACATTAGTATCTTGCATCATAAAATAACCTATTTTCACTTCTTCAGAGACTGTTGTATTGCAGCCATATTATTTACCATAGCTGATATTTTGGGGTGCAAAGGATGTGACAGATTAGTGGAGACACTCTGAGGTGCTGGATTTCTTATCAGTTGCAGTTTTTTAAGACTATTTTAAAGGAGACTGAGAGTTTTTTGCACTGGCCAGTATTTTAATGTATTTCCCCAAAATAGTGTGAAAGCAAAATGTAAAAAAAAAAAAGAGACATGTGATAAAACCCTTACAAAAATGTCTGTGTTCTTGTTTTCATTAAGTCAGAACGTTTACCTTTGAATTCGTAATTTGTCCCTTATGTGTGAAGAAGAGTTTGTCCAACCTGCCTTTACATCAGCTATGGCCAAACCACAGACTGCATTTCTAGCAGAAGCCTCGTTGCACTGGTTGCGGTAAACTTCAGGACATGCAGGTCTGCTGCATTCTTTTTTCAGAATGTCATTCAGCAGTCATGCAACAACATAAGAAATGTGTAACAGCCAGTACCTGTACAAATGGTTCTTCATTAACTTTCCTTAATGAGAATGTCTTCCACTTTATTAAGATCATAGACTGTTTTATTCTCTTTCCTCAAAAGCTTGTTTTTAGGTCCTATAATTTATATGAAAGCTGTATAGTTTGGGGCTTAGCTCTTTATGGATGTTGTGTCACCAGTATGAAGAAGCATGCATGCAGATAGATGCCTGGTTGTTATACCCCATTATAAAGGACCTCTGAATGGAAGGAGACAGAGCAGAAGTAAAATTGAGAGAATACATCTTTGCACCATTCCCATGCGACAGTGACTCCGGTGCTTTCTCAAAAAAAAAAAAAAAAGGTGGCTAAATGAAAACAGATGGCGGCGCCAATCCCCGCATGGTCGCTGCTTTGCTTCCGCCGTGACCATTTATCACCGTCAGATCCCTTTCATCATAAAGACTTTACCCCCTTAAAGGAGAAGGGTGCTCTTGTGTTCGCTCCGAGAGAAATTCTAATTTGCCGCCCTGAATGAAGCTCTATTGGAGCTTATTGTCAGCACCTAAAACCGGGCTGAAATGAGTTTCCACCAGTGGCTTTTTATTGTTGTGTTAATAGGCGGTGGGGCCTGCATGGAGGAGCGGATATGTGTTTTGCGTTCCTCTGCATGATAATTGAAATGTAGTTGTCATTAGGAAGGGCCTTTTCAGCTGGGAACACTTGGCGAACCAGCAACGGTTCGGAGGAAGGAGTTGTTTGTGTAAACATAAATCAGCACCAAAGTGCTGGGAGATTCCTTCTTGTGTGAGCCCCGGCACTCGAGTGAACATGGTAATAGCTTTAACCAGAGGCTGAATGGATTTATTTGCATAAATATTGTAAGCGGGTTTTTATAATTAAGTTTTACAAGTGCAAATCCAGTTTTGAAGCATGCTCATAAGATTGTTGTACAGGCATAATCAAAAGGCCTGAAAAGGAAGAGGTTACTTAGCATTTAAATGGCCTGCTCTGAGGGTGGAGGAGGATGGCGGATGCGGGAGAGGACATAAATATTTGGAGGACAGCTCTTTTATGGGTGTGGGACAACGTCAACAGATGAGGTAGTTTCATAGGCTGGAAAGTGAAGATGCTGAGGTAGACTGTAGCTGTTCAATTGTCAAACAAGCTCTGGAGGATAAGCAGTGCTGTGCATTCAATTTGGCATTGCCACACAAGGATAACTTAGCCCACAGTAGGAATATGACGATGCATTCAGTCCACAGTTTCAGTATTCCCACAATATTTAGAAGGAAATTTGAATGCAGAAAAAATGATGACTGTATTCAGTTGGGGTACAATTCACCAATGAAACTCGAGTTGGAAGCCAGGGGGAAGGTGATGTGCGACTGATGTATGAACGTGGGCTGTTGATTGGCACTATAAATAATGCAATGACATCAATATCATATCATAATTATAGAACCCTTATTCTCCACTATGGACTTTATCATATTTTTGCATTGCCATATCGTGACTTTCCAAATCCACTGTTTGTTACACCCCTAGCCCATAGACACACACCTTTACATCTTGGGGACAGGTCCCGAGAGTAAGTACATGAATATAAATAATCAGATCACTTTATAGTTTTCTCTTAAAAGATTCTGAATCAATTCACAATTCACATCATAAGCAGTATCTGTATTTTCTTTTGTAAGCCTCGCATTTTCCCAACTGAAAAAAAAGAAAATGCAAGGCCTCAGTAATTCACACATGTCTGCGGTTGCAAATTGGTCTCACGTTTTGTGTGTGTGAAGTTAAAGGACTGAAACCATAGTAAACATGCCCTACATAACAGTTTATTCAGCAATCGGTTAAGTGCAAATTTTTACTGGATGAACTGTAAAAGTGCAATGTACAAAATAAAAAATATGTTGGGAGCTCCCCTGAGAGCCACGTGCAGTCAAAGGACTCTGGTAGTTGAGATGAGCTGTAAAATAATGACGTTGAGATCTTGACCAAGACCCAGAACAGAGTCTCCCCCAGCCAGACAACCCTCTTCAGACACCCAGTTCAGAGTTTCTGAAGGACCCCTAATCACTAGATCAAGATCACCTGAATACTAGCCTCACCTTAAGTATGAACAGACCATTGTGTCATGTCCATGCGAGTATTAACTATGTTCCGACTAGCATACCTAGTGTTCTTTCTTTACGGTATTTTTGGATTTGTCTCTTTGCCTTGTGATTTGGATGTGTTTGCCTCTAACTGTTTCATGGTTACAGATTACCATGCCTGCTCATTGGATTACTCTTACTCCTGTTGTGATTTTGCTGTGAATACCACACTGACTGTTTTTGCCTTCCCTGAACTCATTTTCATAGCACGATTTGTGCTCATCCTCTGTAGCAATAAATCTATCGACTTGGAGCTCTGCACTTGGGTCTGTATCTGTACTTGTGACAGTGACAGTGCTTCATGGTTTGCCACAGGCATCTGTGGCTGAATTTCACAGTCCTGGAGCTATAACATCTTATTTTTTAAAATATATTTGAATGGTTCTGGAACTCGCCTATTTACTTGTGCATATCATTTAGTGTTCTAGAGTTCCTCAAGTAGCAAGAGCTGTCAGCGTGGTAGTCGCTTTTGTGTGACATTTCAAGTAAAGAAACAGCTGTGAAATAATTTTCAAAAAAATTATAAACTTTATTAGGTTTATCTACCACATCTCCACTCAT
Source organism: Brycinus macrolepidotus (assembly GCA_037974445.1). Taxonomy (NCBI): domain Eukaryota; kingdom Metazoa; phylum Chordata; class Actinopteri; order Characiformes; family Alestidae; genus Brycinus; species Brycinus macrolepidotus. The sequence continues at coordinate 21,450,274 of JBBPCZ010000034.1, forward strand.
TGTCCAATTTATGAGTTCTACTTACCAAACAGATGCACTGTGTATTTCATATGTTTCACTTGTTAGTCCTCTTTACCCTTTTCATCAATAGCAGGACCCCCGCAAGACTACCAACGAGCAGATATTGGGCAATGGATCATTCTCAGTACAGCAGTGACACTGATGGGGTAGTGGCATATTAGTGTGTGGGTGTTTGAACTGCACAGAGTGAATTACACGTAGCAGTGCTGCTGGAGTTTTTAAACCATGTGTCTACTTACTGTCCACTTTATTAATCACATCTGACCTGTCGGTTCACCTTGAAGGTGTAAAGTTATTGATGACAGTCCGTATGAACGAAATCTGTTAGTCATCCTCTAGTCCTTCATCAGTTTCTGGCCACAGGACACTGTCGGTTTATGGTTTATATTTTGGTTTATGGGCTGTGAGACTGTGCATATATACATATATATGTGTGTGTGTGTATATATATATATATATATATTGGTGCTGGATTATTTATCTTGATTTGTTCTGATATACCAGTATTGTTGATAATTATTTGTAGTGCTTGCAATATTAATACATTACAAGAATGGCATTCATGATAACATTTTGCATAGTTCTGAAGTAAGGTGCCCTTTGATGTCATGTTAAGAGAAGAAAAGGGAAACAGAGGGGAATAATAATGACCTTATAATACTCTTATCAAGCTTTATCAAGCCATTAACTGGCTGAAATCGGCTTCTTTAGTACATAATAACTAGAGTAAATTAAGCACTTTCCAGAACATGTCTCTGGTGTATAAACTTTTGCAAAACACTGATTGATATGAAGACAATAGCTAAGGCAATCTGATGAGACTTATTGGAGATTATTGACTAACAGAGATGGGAGAGTTAATAAGCACAGTTAATGCAGATCCTAAATAAGTCCTTTACACCACAAATTAACTCTTTCCTAGTATATTTTTACTAGAAACCTTTATTTTTGGCTAGAGGGTCAGTGTATCTTTATTTAGAGCTAAATGATGATTTATTATAGAGATACTGATGTGAAAATATTCACATTTTAGACCCAGTGAATACGTAAGGGTTGTGCAAAGTAGAATATGCCAGTTAAAGTGCACTTAATTCACCCTAGTTGTTGCTTAATATAGTAGTAATGAGCAGCCAGATAATTATTGATATCTGATATGACATGGCTTATACGCACTTGTTAACGTTTAACATTTTTGCTTCAGCTTATGTCTGTGAGAAAATCAGTCCTCTATTCCTTCATATAAGTCAGCTTTACATCACAGTGTGAGCTTATGTTAAATGATGTTACATGCTTAAGCTGCTGAAAGCATGATTGACAAAATGATTCTAAATCTCTAGATTTTGCCATTGACAGAACAACTACAGGCTTTAATACCTAAAACAGTAATGCATAGAATGTACCTTAAATATGTGCAAATGTATAAATATTTTTTTCCTTCGTAAATCAAGAGTATCACATCAACACAGTTTTGACTTTCAGGTTTTTACTTTTGACAATAATTGTGTTCATGTAGTATGTTATTCATAAGCAAACAATGAACACATACGAATCGGGTAAATTTAATGTTTTCTTTTTTTTCAGTCTACGCCTTTCCAGACTGCATAATCAAAGCCCCAGATTTCTAATACTGTTAATCTTATAAAGTGGAGTAACTGTTGGTATTACTGTTGCACCAATATGATACTGTATCGGTGCCTGCGCTGCTACTAGCACTTAAATACAGTATCCGTATCAGCTATGGATCATACTGACACTGTGAGGCAATTTCTGACGCACATGTGCACGCTACTGAGTGACGCATGCAGTGCACCAGGACATGGACCATAACTGAAGCAAGTAACATTGCTTTGGGGGAGGGGTGGTTATTTCCCGCTTGTGGCATGCAGTAGCAAAAATGCTTATCTCTAATACCAGTATAGTGGGCAATATAAATTAATCAAAATCCACCCCATATACTGGTATGCCACGAATAACAGGCAGGTATGCAGCCTACAGGTAACCCCTTTGAGCTGAATGACTTGTTTGGCATCTTTCAGCAGCCCTCATCTCCCCCCTGTGTAGTCATTCAAGATTCAAGATTCAAGATGTTTATTTGTCATAGTTAGTTACACACATACAGTGTGCAGTGAAATGTAACCCTGAGCTGCTCCTGAGACAGTAAATGGAAATTAGAATAAAGAGTAGAATAACTGAAGAATTTGACAAATACACACTCCATTTCAGCAGTATAAATATAACAGTGTATACAAACTATGGACTAAAAGTGTCTGATTTTGCACTCTGAAGTCGTTTTAGTCCAGGTTGTCATCATGATAGCAAACATTAAGCTTTTCTCACACAACTGTTGTCACATATTATAGCTGTGACATTTGATAGCATGCTTGTCGTTCTTTTGAAAGATTCCTCCAGTCCCTTTTTCATGCATTAAAATGCTTCTTGTTGCACTACAATCCTGACCTACAGGTGATGAAGAAATTGATTCATACACTACTTGCTAAATTTTTTTTCCAGGTTAGAGAGGAGAACAAGGGGCAAAACCATTAAAGAATAGACGAATGGGGTTTCTGCAAGGGATTTGCTGCAATGTACAGTCTAACATCATATCTGCCGTTTCTTGTGCTGCATGCTGTGCTACATATATGTCCTTGGGTCATGGTGAAGTAATTGGACATTGCCACAACTCTTGTTGTTTTGACTCTGTACTCTAGCACAGTGGATCTCAGGTCAAGTCTTTTGGAGAACCACTGCTCTATGCATTTTAGTATTTTCCCTGCTACTGCACATCTGATTCAGTTTACAGGCTGATTATTAAGCCTATAGTTAAACTGAGTGTGTCATATTGGGATAAATGCTACACTATACATTTCATTGGTTATTCATAACCAATATTTTGAACCACTGTAGCGCATTGGATTTGAAGTGAAACCTTTAGAAGTCTAAAGTTACCATTGCTTTTGTAGGTATAAGACAAATGACATATTTAGTTATGTTAAGAACCACATTTACATTTATATTACATTCAGTATTGGCAGGTTTGAATCTGCCCTTCTAACTTTTTTTTGTTTTGTTTCAGTTTAACTTAATTCAAACTTGTACATATGCCCACAGATTTGTTTTGTTTTTGTTTTTTTTATCTTCAGCTATGACTGAGTTTGAGGGTGAAAGTACAGACTATCCACTTTAATTTGAGGATGATTACCCAAAATGGTTCAACCGTATATAGTCATTGTACATAATAACTAACATTTGTGGTTAGAAAACGTGGAAAGAATATTTGTTGTTTAATAGCTCAGTGTTACAATGTTTAAAAAGCATAGTTTATCGAATCTAAATGTGTTTTTTTTTTCAAATGAATTAAATTCACAAATAAGAGTTACATTTCTCTTTCTTAGATTTTTCGGATATTCTTAGTGACTGAAGTAATTAGACATTTTTTCATGACCCTTTTGTTTATCCGCCTTTACCAATAATTAAGAAACCTTGACACTATTTGCTTTATCTATACTCCCCATTTTGGGGAATTGCATTGCTTTGTCTGCCATAGGTCTGTGACCCATCTGCATCACAAGACACACTGAGGATTCGCTGGTCATGCTCCCTCAGGCCTGTAATGAAGCCCTTTTCAGCTCCTGCTTGTTTTTTTTTTTTTGTTTTTTTATTTCTGTCTGGTCTTCAGTGAAACATTTGCTTGGCAAGTTTTAAATTGAGTGTATGTCATCCAGTTCAACATTCAAAACCTTTCAGTGTCTTGGTTGTCAAAAGTTGTATTTTGCAGTGTATTTTGGGTCATGGGCTTGCATCAGTCTAAAGTATGGTATAGTTTGGTTGAATCTGAGCCATTTAAGACATCAGTCAAGATAGGCGAGGCTGGTTCCACTGGCTTTGGATCATGAGCAATTCTTGTTTTTCACAACATTTTTCTCTTCCAGTCGTTCCTATGCAGAGATCGAAAATTCAGGCTGAGAAAGTAAAAAATCTGGTGTTAGCTAGATATAACAGGTTGACAAAATTCAGAAGCTGATGGGAAGCCGGAACTATCCTGCTTTGGTCAGTTTGTTGAGAGAGATATATGACACAGTGTGACACTAAAAGTTGTAATGCCAGCAAGTTAATAGCCGTAACCTTGCAACAATGAGGCAGAGCAAATTGGAAGTCAGTCATTACAAACTATAAATAACTGTCAGGGTCCAGTGGGAACCCTGCAGAGGATGGCAATTAAAGGTGTGCATCACCAGAGAGAAAAAAAAAAGAAAACTTTTAAGACCTTTTCAGTGGAGTAAGCCAAGTCTGTGTTGACCCTTGGACCACAGGTCTGTTTGGAGAAAGCATAAGACCTCAGTGGTGTAGCGTATCTATGTTCAAGCCAATGCTATGAGACATGAATGAACCCATTAGATAAGCTATTAAAAAAGAAAAATACTTTTTTTTTTCTCTTTTGTCCAGATATTGTGAATGCGTTAGAAAATTTCAAGGATGATCAGTGATGATGTATATTAAACTGTAGATGATCTACATGTTTTTAAGGATTATGGACACATATGGATCTATCTATTATGGAAACATATGGTTGGTCCATATGGGAAAGTCATGGTGACAATCTTTTTCTTGGAGAAATGAAATGAAGACTCCATATGCCAGACATTAACCACGTGTTTGGTCTCGTAATTACAGTGTGTCCTGTTTTCTAATGGGGAAGTAACTATGGTGATTAATGAGCATATAACTGAAAGCATGGATACAGCCCAGATGAACTTTAGAACCATTCACTATGTTTATATTTATTATATTAACGGAATGTTTGGTAATTACACATACATTATACAAGACGTTGCTAGTTTTATGGGTTACTTTTATAAGACCAGGTTATATTTTTAGTCCTTAATCTTTATTCTTAATGATTAACGATGGTCCAGGTCACAGAATGCACACCTGAAATGAGTTTATAAACTCAGGAAAAAGCATAAAATAACACTGTTTGACACTGGAGAACTGTTTGACAGTTGGACAGTTGCAGCTGTTGGCTGCATCCTGGGCTCACTATATCTTCAAGACTGCTATTAGACACCACTTTCATGCCAATCTACTTTGAAGATTTCCCAGGAGAAAACCACAAACAATTATTAAACAGCTCAGACATCATAGTAACATTAATTGAAAGTGGACTGCACTGAAAGCAGTTCCCTTTGGATCTTCTAAAACAGCCTGACAATGGAGTGTAAAGTCTACAGGAGCATGTATAACATATTCTTATTTGGCAATTCCTATGTTTTTCTGGCAGTAAAAACCTGTTGTGGAGACTTCTGTAAACAGTAGATTGCTACTGTAAAACAGATTTTCTGTTTAAGTGCAAGCCTTCATAACCTTCATTTAGACTTAACCAATAAAGCTCTATTTTTGTCTGTAACGAATTTTACACATACACACCATCAATAAAAAGAGCAAGCTCATTTATTATAAGCCTATTATCCCTGGAGCTGAAATAAATAATGGAAAATAAGGATGCAAAAGAGTGGCGGGCCGTAACATAATTTTATGAGCAGAAATTTAAATCTCATATTATTCTTGTGATATAAAAAATACAACCTGTCCTTTTCTCCTTGCCAATGAAAAAAGGTGGGATTCATTGACGTTTTACCTTTCATGTATGTCCTGGGACTTAAATTGAGGTGATCCGTGATCATCAGTGATGGTCCTGAAGCTGTGGCAGACGTTAAAAGTTTCTACAGTACCACTTTGGATGAAAGTTGACTGTCTTCTCCGTGCCAGCAATCTGCAGCTAAATGCAGCCCAGCAAAGAAGTAGAATAAAACTTTTGTAATAAGACTTTCTTTCTAAGGTGTCCCTACATGCCTATGCAAGAGCCAGATTGACGAATCAAGGAATGAAAATATCACCTATTGTTTCACATATGGCTCACTGACACATTCATTTTCATGTCCAAGTTACAGATATTTTAAGACTAATGAAGCAGACCTGACAACAATCCTGCTGCGCTCTGTTTACACTTGTATCGCCCACTACACGTTTTTCCTTTAGCATTTGAATCTGAAGTCGGCTTTTGCACAGCCTTCTCTGGGTGTTCCATCTGCTGCCTTATTGGCTGTTACTTCTACTACTTGGCTGAGCAGAGGGGTGTTGAGGAGCAGGGAAAGCAATCTGTGTGGTTCCCCCCAGTCGTCCGAGACCCTACCGAGAGAAAGCTTACTGCAGGAGCATTTGCCATGAATAATTTTCAAACACCTTGTTTCTGCTCATTTGCTTCCATCACCGGGAGCCACAATTCCTGCTAAGCGGCGGCTGAGGAGTTCCTTTAACTGGAAAACATACCTTGAAATCGCAACAAGGTGCTCTCTTATTGCTAGTCGTTGTATTTGACTGCGGGATGTTGAGAGATGTGTTTTTCTGTTCTGTGATTAGGCACTCGCTGCTATTTTGCATTTGCAATCAAGTGAACGTGGCCCTTACGAGATATTGTTCATGCAGTGAGGCGCTTCAGTAAAAGAGAAAATATGGTGCACTCTTCTGGCATAGGGTAGTGGTTTGCAGGTTATGTGCTGCTTGGGGGCCCTAAGCAGCGGGGGACCCCTGAAGATTACATGTGGAACATGCTCATTTTACAGTTAAATTGTTATGCAGCTGAGTGTTGGACATAAGCAAAGATCTAACTGTAATTATGAAAATCTTCATTTCAAATTATAAATATTATAAAGGAGCAGCTTTACCCTCTAATGTTAGTCAATTAGATTTAGAATATGCCTGTGGTATAATATCACCTTCCAGCTTCCAGCTTAAGCATAAAAATAGTCCAATGTAATGAAGAGTAGTGTGAGCACCAAAGAAGAAGCAGCCAATAGAGGAACAGATGAGAACGCTTCTGCAGCTAGTGTTATGAATTTGACATTTAGTGAGGATTTGCTCTAAAAAAAAAGGGCCGTTTTGATCATTGTTTTAATAAAAAGTAATAAGGAAAAATCATTCTCTTGCATATTGCAGTGATATACCCACAGCTTAGGCACAATGTAAAGCGGACTAAAATCAGTACAGTGCCCTGCCTTGAGAGTATTATTGCTTTTCACTGTAAAACAGTCACAGAATTAGTATGTTAAAATATACCAACAATTGGTCACCTTTTCCATAATTGGTTAGTCAGTGAGTTAGTTAGTTAGCTACACATTATTATCCCCAAGGGTGTGTTCTTTTCTATAGCACTGTTCCTTGACTTCACACTTTAAATTCCTCATCACACGACAATAATACAACAAAGTATTTTCCACCGAGAAAAGACATTTTAATCATTTTAAATCATTTACGTGTAAATTTTGAGTTTGAAATAAACAGCAATGCACCAGCAAAATAGTAGTACCAAATTATATTCAGAAACCCATACTAATGGTATGAAGTGCTCCGTATTACTATGCAGTCGACACTGTGTCACCACGTGTTGTCTATGAGATTTTGACAGTTGGTCTAAATTTCTATTTTTTATTAAGTTGTCCAAAGGGTTAGAAAAACCAATGAGATTTGTGATGTGGCCAAAAATCTTTCAACATTGAGTCATGTTTTCGAAACAACAGCAGGCCAACAAGTTATTTTCTAGTGTGAAAATGAATGTATCCCTTGGTCATTTTACTATCCCTTGATGACAAACACATTTGGTCATCTGCTAATGGTACACTAATTACCATCCGCTGAACTTGCTCATGGCTATGACATTTCAGTTGTATTTGGATCTCGCTTCTGCTTGTTAAAATGTGTTATTAACTCACACCGTAAGTCATGTCAAGGAAAGAACACAACCGCTGTAATGTAAAAGTGTGACATAATGCATCTTACCACAGGTATGTTATGTGTTAGCTGTAAGGAGTCATTCCAAATGCTAACGCTTATTTTTCACCCCACCTCCATATGCATGCAGAGAACAGCCTTGCCTTGCTGAGCTTGGTGACTGGTGGGCTCAGGAGCCAGCCTGCTGGCTGTGATTTTATTAGAGCTGGCTTAATGGTGCCACGGTGGCTTTCTGCCTTACCTCTGTCACCTGGACATGGATGTCCAAGTCTGCCATTCAGCTTGAAAGTGCTGCACTCTGGGCATTGCAGAGAGGCTAATTGTGTGCATTCAGCAAGACTGGTGAAGCCTTTTTCACTGGGTTTCTAACTTAGCTCTGACTATGAACCCGTATAAAATAGAACATGTACTGAATAGGTGTTCAACAATGCATCGATATATCACGGTGATACGGTAACAGTTCAACTGCATCAATTTATGAGTGCTGGAATTGAGTATAATCAATGAGAATAATATTTATATAATACCTCCCTGGTCAAACTATATATCTTGAGAATTTTTAGTCCACAATTTGTTTAACATATTGAAAAAAGTGTAAAACCTAAAAAAAGGGTTTTGCACAGGCCACATATAATGTTTTTATATAGCTGTTTTTTCTGTTTTCAATTTGGCAAAAAAAAACAGTGCACTTGATGTGCAGTAGCGTTTTTGATGCTGAGCATGTGAACTGTGTGTGTGCGCGCATCTGTGTGTGTGCGTGTGTGTGTGTGAGAGAGAGAGAGAGAGAGTAGATGTATGTATAAAATAGAGATGGAGAGGTGATAAATTCAGTTATTTTTAAAGTGCTTTATGATCTAAACTAGCCTCTGGAGAAAGGACAGAGTAAAGTGAAAAGCAAAACTTGTCTATCACACCTATAATCAACAATATGTAAAGTCAGCAACAAATTCAGCAATAATTAGGGGCAAATCTGTTTACTGCTTGACAGACGAGGGAGGCGTGTCCGAAGCACTACCTAGGGTGAGATAATTACTGCTACAGCCATATAATCATTCCTGGCTGCTAATCAAGTGATTGATGTGCGGCAGAATTTGTAATAGTAGGCATTGATTTTCCTTTATGTGTGAGCTTGTGTGGGTGGAAGTTGGCTTTGTGTAGTCTTACAGACTGTCACTGGGAAAAAAAATTCCATCTTAAGCTTTTAGCAGTAGAAGTATTCTGAAATACTTCTACTGCAAAAGAATTCCCCATGGGTGTATTTTCAGAAAAACAACATGTAACAGAAACATACATCACTTCACAATAAAAATGTGCTAGGGCTAACATATTGTTATAGGCTGTGAGAGCCATGTTAGAGTTCAAGTTTAGTAGAGTTCATGTTAATGCCCTTTGCATGCACATCCATGCATATGTTAGGCTTCACCACCAACCTACATGTTTCATAGCAATGTGTTTGTTTAGCCTGCAAAGTGTGATCTTCAAAACAAATGCACGGTGTTACTGTATTTATTGTCTGTTGCTGAAATCATCTTGAAGATTAATGATGAACATGGTAGTTTGTAATTCTCACTCAATTTTCAACACTGTTTGCATGGTAAAATGAGTCAACATTTGATGTTTGTCATAAATGTAAGCAGTTTTTGTCCAGAGGGTTTTTGTCTCCCTGAAGACACACACACACACACACACACACACACACACACACACACACACACACACACACAATGAAACAGGAAAGATTGTGCTAAACAGAACACAGGACCGTAACTTCGAATGTCAGTGCATTTTTCAGCATCGTCTCTATCTGCTCTGTCTGTGGCATACGATCAGTTACCAGGGAAAATAAATTCTCTGTACTTAGAAAAAATACAGAAAACTTGTTAACGCAAGACACAATTTTAATACAAACCAACAGGCTTGAGCTTCAGCTTCTCTTATAAGTGTGTTTTGGGTGAATGCATTTTTCTGCTCTTTGGCTAAATATAGGAAAACATGTCAAAATTATTGTCAAAGGCAGTTAACCGTTTGCATATAGAGAGTGCTGAAGTGGTCCTTTAAGATGAACCATGAAGAGAGAGAGAGAGAGAGAGAGAGAGAGCACATGGTGTTTTACTCTTTGTAGCTTCTTCTGCATTCTAATGAGCGACTCACAAGAGCCTGCTAACGGCTGTTAATTGGTGTGACAGAGCTCTGTGGTACTTCTATCTCTTCCCTCTTTGTTTCCCTCTTTTCTCTCTCTCTCTCTCTCTCTCTGGTGGGCTAAGTCTGGCATGGAATGAGGCCAGCCTGTGGTTTGCTGCCTCCCCTCCAGCTTGCTCTCTCCATCTCTCTCCCTCCCCCCAGCTCACAGCCCACAGCAAGCATGGCTGGCAAAAAAAGCCCCTCCTGGGTTACAAACCTTGGAAACACAGAAGCACAGCTGTACTCTCTCATTCTCATCTGTTCTGAACTTAGCGCCATTACTAATATAGAAAACAGATTAGTGTAGTGGTTTTAACAAGGAGAGCTGTTCTGGCAAACAGACAGATCATATAGCATATGTTCCTCAGTTATCTGGCGCCGTTTGGGAACTGATCTGACATAAATGATTAGTCACCTTATGAACAGAAGCTTTGTATGCTAATTATATATATATATATATATATATATATATGTGTGTGTGTGTGTGTGTGTGTGTGTGTGTGTATATGTATTTTTTATTTTTTTTATTTTATTTTTTTAATAAACTTTGACAATGCTTGTATCCCAACTGCAATTTTATAGAAATGTGAGCCCCATATGGAAAAAAAAAATTGTTGGCTAGTGCTAACTTTTCGTACCACTTTATGAAATAGCAACAAAATTGCTTGAGATCAAGCTGTATAAGAGAGCAACCCTTGGGACTTTCTAGGCCTTTATAGAAAGTGGAATGATTTTTGGGACGTGTTATAAGGATTAGTATGATCATACTTAAACTACTGGTCTTATTTCGTTCATTCGTTACTTTTATTCTTTTTTAAACAAAAGGGTTTCTTGAAATATTATCCAAAGATAATTTGTATCTTAGTAGATAATACATAGTGCTTAGTCTGATACTAATACATCAGATTAATCAACACCAACATAAGTAGAAGCTGAAAGGGGAATCAACCAATCAGGTTTTGATTTCCAATGGGTGGGGTTCATTTCTTGAGAAAAAAAGTCACTCTAGGCCTTCCGGAAATCCTAGACACATGACATATTATCAGTAGGAGTGTTGGCCTAACCAGAGACTTTCTAATAAGAGCTAATGCCAGGAGACCTTACTGAAGAAATCATTCTAGAAACGCTAAATACAAAGTAAAATATATGCTAATAAGTATAGAACTTTGTATATAGCTTTGAATAAAACTTGTCTTTTTTAAGTTTCAGATGTCCTGGTTTAAGCCAGAATGAACTAAAAATGTGCATGTGCAATTCCATTAGCTTAGTGCCAACATACTACTAGAATCCCATGGTACAGCAAATAGCATAATCATTTTTTGGCCAGAACTGGGAGCCTAGCTGGCCAGAACTGAAGGCCAGAATTAGAGGCCTAGCTGTGTACATGGTTCATCTTACAAATCTGTTTTTGGTTAGTTCAGCAAAGAGTCTAATTTACATGCATTTCTAACGATCCCAGATATAGTCAGTCAGCCAAGACATGTTTTGCTTCTTCAGTGTAGCACTGGAACTACAAGGGTAATATTGTTAGCGAACACTAAAAGTCAAATACATCCCACAGAATTTCTCTCAGGACACTTAAACAACATTTTGGGTAACTATTGACTATTGTCTAGTGTTTGTTAGCAACTTTAGCAAATTTTGGACTCCAAATATGTCTTGGGTGATCGACTTCATGTTGGTTAACTGGAAATTTGTATAAACTGAATTTTTTGTGATATTCTGAAGCCTTATTTTTGGGCTCTGATTTTAATGCTTTGCTTTTGGAAAAGCACAGCATAAATGATTGGGGGGACATGACTTAATTATGATTATAAATAACGGTATTGGTTTTTTGAATGGAAATTACAGGATATTTCTATGATGTTTATTCTTGCTCTGACGCTTCTGACACTTGCTGCAGAATGTTTACACAGAAATAGAGGCAGAGTGGAAAGATTCCTACTTTTTATTTCTTTTTGCTCCAGGAGTCTCACTAGAAGCATCACTGGATCTGTGTCTTTATTTGTGTAAGGCCTTGTGAATGTCTGCATAAATGTCAGCCACCACCTGAAGCAATCTCCAAAATACAGAGTGTCACAGCTGTGTGTGTGTGTGTGTGTGTGTGTGTGTGTGTTAAAGTTTCAAAATGTATCGTTTATTCTGGAGTCCATATTCTCCGTATATGCCAATTTAACCACCCCTATTCAATTAATTGTTTTGTGATGTCACAAAATTTACATACATCCACCTACTGCAGTGTAGCTCCGCCTATCTATGATGAAGTTCTAAGGAGTTTTTCAACATAGACTGCTTTTTAAATGAGGTACTTTACAGGGGAACCAATCATTACAGAGCAAATTTGTATATTTCAGTCACAGGTACAAAACAGCCCGTTGGAAAATGGCCATAGGAAATGAATTATGACTGTTTTTGGTGAATAAAACCACACAAACATTATAATTGAACCTTGGACTAGTCAGTCAAGTCAATCAAGATTTTTATTTACCAAGATAGCAGTTTATCTGCATGTTAAAATTTCCTAAAGAACCACTACAATGCCTTAGGGGAAATGCTGGCTCACAGATGAATGTGTGTAGACAGGCAACAAAGGGATCCCCTTTCAGTCTGTTTCTCTAATCAGACCCTAAAAAATTACTTAGCTTAAGCGTTTCTAAAATAAGATTGCAAGGCATCACTGTGTGCACTGCTGTTTTGTATACGGCTCGGTTTTTATCTGCCATCTTTGTTAGAAACATGGCTGTAGGCTCTAGCAGGCTGCGCTGCACCCTATCAGAGACTCGTATTTAGAAGCTTGAAGCCTGTAGCCATTTTTATGTGCTGTGGCAGGAAGGGCCAGGTATGTATGAGCACACAACATGCACGATAGCACAGTATCGTGCACTTACAGTGTAATTAGTAATTTTTTCTAAAATCTAATATTTTCTATTTAATGTGAACATATTATGACAAATGGAACAATAGAAATTAATGGAATAAAATCTTATTATGTTAATGTGGATTAAAGTTAAGAACATAATTTCCTTCTTCTTAATGGATGGCATACATAATAGAGAGGACACGCATTTATATTGCATGTACTTCCATACCTTCTCAACTGCATCTGGTGCAGTTGAAGCATATTTACCCAAGAAAAGACAAGGATCCTGTAGATTTTGGCTACAATTGCTTTTCTCATATGAGCTCCAAACATTGTCTGGAGAATCAGGTCTTGACATTGTCTGGGCTTGCCCTTTAACACATGTAGCACGCAACAGGAGGTTGTCCTTGTCAGGTGCGTTCTTACCAATCGGAAATACTGTTTGGTTCTGGCGAGGGGTCGATCCTGGGTAAATTCTGCAGGGGGGCAGGACATGACTTGGTCATGTAGCTGGTCCATGATTTGATCATATGAATTTAATGTCCCTTCAGTTAGACATTTTATTTCAAGTGTTTGTACAAATGTCCAATCTTCTTCACCTTTGAATGCATCTTTTCTTGCGGTTTTGCTCCATTCACATGGTGATATTTTCTGCACGTCCACTCACTCACTGTGTAGACAATAGCCTGCTCTATTCACAGATGGATTTAACTGAACATTGCATGGACTTTGTTCTAGGTATCTGGCAAAATAAAGTCTGTTTAATGGGCAGGTCCACTGATTCAGACATTTGCTTTCTCACATACAACTCCTCCGGGTAATGTCTAGGAAAGTTCAGGGTTGCAGTGCATGTCTGAAAAGGGCTTTGCTTAATTTCAGCACCACCGTGTCTGGACAGATCCACTGCTCTCAGTGTAGCATGATGACTAGTTAAGAGATAATTAAGGGACAGATGGACAGTGACTTCAGTATTCGGTTTTTCAAAGTAGGTAATACTTTGGTTCAATGTTACATTTCATTCTAAAAAGCAGACAGTACTCATTGTTATATAGTCCCTCTAAAGTTTTTGCATTTACTGAACAAGGTCTGACTGCGTGTAGAATTAATAAGTGAAGTCAGCATTGAAACATAGCTCACTTAAGCCTTTTCAGATTCTTTTTTTGTCTGCTGCGTTTGGCAGCGTGGACTGTGCATGTGAATTGCTGCCAAGTCCTATTTAGTGTGAAGGAAAAAAGTGTGTCTCATGATGATTTTGTCCTAAGCCTCAACTGAAATCTATTACACATAGCTGCTGCTCCAGCCAAATCTCTGCTACATTAACAAGCTAAACGCACAATTGAAAATATTAGCGGAACTCAGAGCTCTGCATAGAAGAAGTAAGTTTATTCAGGCATGTAGCTGGCACCATATAAATTAAAAAGGCAAGACGTACCTTGAATATTTCTAGGTGTTTTTGCTTTTATTTGTCTAAACTGCAGAAGATCGCTATTTAAAGGTTAGATCTAGGGCAGCAACTTCACGATATAGGCATCATGATATGATACGGTGTGTAACGATATGATACATTTATGGCAGTTGGCAGACGTCCTTATCCAGAGCGACTTACATTCATTTTTTACAGGGACAGTCCCCCTGGAGCAACTGAGGGTTAAGTGTCTTGCTCAAGGACACAATGGTAGAAAGAGGGGGGTTTGAACCTGCAACTTTGAAACTGATGTTGTGGTCATCAGGTTCACAGACAAGTGTTTTACCCACCAGGCTGCTACCACCCCGATATGATATGCTATGATACGAAATGATACAATAACAAAACACAAAATATTTACAACAGATATATTTGGTCAATGTTTACCTTGAGCTTGTTTTGATGCCTTTAAAAGTACACAAATAATAGATAAACAATGCTAGGTAACTTCTAAGAACTGTCTTATAAGGTTTAAGAGCAAGTGAGAACACTTGGAGGCAGAGAACAAAACTTAATCACTAACATAGTTGTAGAAATGCACGGATAGATGTTCACAAACTCACATGTATGTGTGTGAGAAAGTCTGTGGCTGTAAAATGATCAGTGAACAACAAAAGATTCATTAACATGTGCCTCAAATCACATCCACCAACCATTTGATCTTCGACACAAGGCTGCTCTACAAACACAAGAGCAAAATGCTGTTGGCTAAGCACTAATCGCATCAGAATGCAAACTAATAACTGAAAGTAAAAATGAAACTAACTCTAGTACAGTCCTAGCATGCATCATAAATGCTTTATCAGCAGATAATTAAAGATACTTCATTTGCACATACAGCAGCAGACAATAAGCTGATGAATACTCTGCTGAACTAAACATACAATGTGCAAAATAATGCTTTCTTCTCTAACACATCCTTTTGCACAAATAATTATGAATAAAGAGCAAAATACCCAACTGTCAGAGCGCACGTTTGTCATGTGTTAGATGTTGTGAATGATGTAATCTGAGACTTGAGTACAGTGTACGTTTCACTAGTATATACAATATCGAGGCAGCTGTGCGTAAAATGGTACGTATTTATCATTAACTGTTTAGTTACAATATATTGTTGTTTCAGTATTTTAACACATCTTTTGGGTTCAAATATTTCAAATGACATCATTCATTTTTTTCTTGTTTCTTTAAAACTTGTGTTACCCCCTCAGGCAGTACAGAACAGCGTAGTGACATATACATGATAATGCGTTTTCTTGTCATGTTCACTGATAAGTGAACTATGCCTGAGGAGCTGACTTCCCACGCTGACTATAGTTACTCTTCTTGCTGGGTCACCAAGATCAGCCATTATGTACACTAGAACAAATTGTTTGTCCATTCAACCCCCCCACCCCTCCCCCCCACCCAAAAAAAAAAAAAACTTAATGTGGCAAAAGCAATTTTGATGATTTTATTCAACTCAAAGAAATACTTTAAATGAAACAAGGCAAAATTCTGGGGTAGCAGAACATACAGTTAATTACATATATCATTTTAATCATCAGAAACACTTCTAATCAGCTTCCCTTGTTTTACTTTTGACATTGTATGAGTGTAGCTGGAAAGGGTGGAGACTAGGGCATTAACGACTTCAGATTTTTTCAGGTCGACTTATCCGTCAATAAAGTCAAAGTCGAGTCGACAAGTCGTTTGATGATGTCATCACACAGACGCAGCGGAGGAACACGGGTGTCCAACAATGAGCAACTTTTATTAAAGTTCTCTGTAACATTAACAGTCAACATGACAATTAAACTAAACAGAACAAAGGCTAATACCTTGAATTTTCTGGTAAATTTAAGTGCACAACAGAAAGTGGGAATAGCTTAAGCTGCAGCAGCCACTCAGCTCCTCTGGACTGGACGACTCCCTGCAGGGCGAGCATCACCCATGTTAGCTAGCGGATGCCGTACATAACGCTGTACATTTATTGTACTTTAACACCAACTTGCAGATTGTGCAGGTCACCGTGCTGTTTGTGAGGTCTAGAGTGAAGTATCACCATACATTTGATGTGTGTCTGTCACCCACTGCCTCTGCTGTCGTGTCTCTTGTCTTGTTGTGGTCTTGTGTTTAGATTCTCCTCTTTTTATGAAGTGACTATAATAATTGGTTAAGTCAAGGAACGCGTGTCAGCATAAGCCAATCAGAGGCAGAGACTGCACTAAGTACAAGAGGAAAAAAACACGACTCGTCAAGTTCTCTCAGGAGGTGTCGACTTCAGCTTCTGACGTTGACGCGTCAACAAGCCGGCTTTTCTGTTGATGCCCTAGTGGAGACCATTGATTGGTCAAACACAGTTCTCACCTGTTCAACCGATCACTTGGGTTGCTATTGCGAAAAACACTAGCTAGCCAAAATTGCTAATAAATGGGAAATTGGAGCCAAGATGTCTTCTGTTGTTGCTGCTAGTTGTGTTTGCTATCACCCAGTGCTACCACTATCACTGAGTGAGAAATCATGTGACCAACCTCCAGAGAACTCTGCTTTCTTTTACAGTTCTGTTGGGAGAGCAGAAAACTCATATTGTGCCATTGTGCCTTTAGAATAATATACAGAACTTGGCAGACTAATTTATACACTGAGTATACTATATGAAATTGGGAAACCAGTTACCTCAATTTATTAAGTGCATAAACAAATGAACTCCAATACTTATAATGATTTCTCTTCTGAAACTTAATGAAACTAAATATTAATATGCTCTAAAACAAGTCAACTTGCTTACAACTTTGTATTCAAGTGTACTCTTACCATTTACTGTGTATGCAGTTATTTTTAATGCTTTAATGCTCATGTTAATTTTTCAGGGTAATTCATTATTCAAGTGCTCTGCGTGTTTGTACAGCCCAGCGATTGGTGTTTCCTGAGACTTTTTAGTAAGGAATCTTTAGATTTTTCCTGTCAGATTTGCTTGCATGAGCACAGTGTTACATATCGAAACACGAAATGATGTTTTCAGTTATTAATTTGGGGGGGGGGGGGGAGTAGAATATTTCTGAAAAGCAGTAGTGAATATTTAATGAGCCTTCCCAGCAGAAGCTGGAATCTTACACTGCCTGAAGGATACTCTCTCGTTAAGCCAATTCCAGCAAGTGCAAAAACAAACTGTTTGCTTTCTCTCGTACCCACTTAGTCTCTCCCCTGTGATTTGGGGAAAGATCATTTTACATTGCAAAAGCATGACTTTCAAGAGGTATAGTAATGATTTAAGAATTTGAAAGTGATTTTAATATGTTTATTACATCCATTGGATGCTGTGTATTTTGCCTTTGTTCAAAGACACTCTGACTCCCTCTGAGATGCGCTCATTGGACAGCTGCCGTAATGGCTATCAAATTCAGTTATTGATTTTTACTTCATTCCGATGCACATCATTAACGTGTGTAGCTGCTGCCTCGCTTTATCATCAGTGAATTATAGCACGTATTCTCCCAAAGCAATTTCCGATCGGTCATATCCTGACCCTTTTGCTTGGGGGGTTTGGCAGATTTTTAATAATATCTATAGGTGATGCGTTATGGGAAGAGGAGAAAGTGTATTTGTAACTCCTCAAACATTTTAATACTGTGCCAGATTATTAGTTGATTAAAGTTTCAGTTCCCATTTTCATCTTCTTGGCTTACTGTTGGTCGGCCACGTGGCCTGTTAGGTTAGAAAGTGAATTGGCCTTCTTTTTCACCATTGTGGAAAAGTCCATTATTATACATTCCACAGTCATTTGCCTTTTCTTTTTACACTTTCTACTAGAGATGAAAAATATGTTGTCTGTTAATCATTATTGTTATATTTTGTAGTTCTGATATTCCAAAAAGCCTGCAAGATGCAAATGAGCCCTCTATCCAGTCGCAGTAATTTTACTGAACAAGTGTCTGGGAAGTTACAGTTCCAGATGAGTATTTCCCTGGGTGTTTTAATGAATTAATTGATCCAGCAAAAATAATTTTGGTTAAAATAAGAGGGGATTCCCAGGACCTTTAGAGAAATAGGACTAAGACATACATAGTTATGCTATTATATCCTATTTTGCTTTTATTCATTTCGGTCCTCTGGATTTTCTCGATAAGTTACTGACCATCAAAACAAATCATAGTCTAACAAGTTTTGTCGAAGTAGAAGTAGAAAGGCTTGCACCTGTGCTACATTATTAGTACAACATTGTATCAAGGACAGTTGAGGTCTCAGAAGTGTGGAGGTATTTCCACAGCTGATAAACTGCTGTGAGCTGTCTTTCAATGGCAGAAATAATAATTAAACATTTCCCTGGATTACCAGTGTCTGCCATTTTTGATAATAATAGCATTTTGTGATCCCATTGTTTTGTTTGGAAAGTACACACAAGCTGTTGTAGTCTGGTGGGTTTGGTGAGAGCTGTTTTATCTAAATTAATATTTAAGTTAATAAAACATATGAACTCTGGACCTCTATACTATATAGCAAGAAAGATTTGTTGCTGTTTTAGTTAAGTTGGCATTTATGAACCTTTCACTTTGACTGTTTAATTTTACTTCATATCCATGCAAGTTGTGACTGTAAACACATGTAAATTTATGAGAATCTACAGGTGATTTGCTTATAATGTGACCGCCTAATGAGACCTCATGAAACCAAAGCTGATCTGCAATTCTTAAAAACATCTGGTGAAACTGCACCCAATTCACTGATGTCGAAGTGTCCAAGAGAACACATGTGCAGAATATCTCTGTATATCTTTTTATTAAATATTAAATGCTTAGGATTGACACATGACACATTGACACATAAATCACTTGTTGACAATTTACCAGGCACCTCTAACATACTGGTGAACGTTGTAGGTAATCCATTATGGAACATCTGTTTTCGGTCTATTTATGCATAATTTAATAATCAGCCTCTACTTGGTGCATCAGTGGAAAGAGACCACCACAGGACCAACAAGATATTATTTCCGTGATGGCCAAGTCTCAGCACAGCAAAGAATGTTAGTAGTAGTACTAGTGTCGTGCTTAAATGATATCAGACACATTTGCTGGTCTGAATACAGTACTTGGCTAGTTGACAGTGTTTCGGAGAGACACGGTCCATAATGGCCTAAAAGAAATGAGCTTCAGGAGTACTGTTGATCTGATGAAAGGGCAGCTGTGTATTTCTGCTTGTCTCCAAGTGTTGTGGCCTTACTGTTTTACTGCCCTTTAATAGTTGTGTAATGGGGACTTGACTTGACTTGACGTGTGGCTCGCCATTAGTTTCCCAGGCACTGCTGCAACCATTACAGGTTGGCCAGCCCTTGTGCAATGGTCTCTTTTTCATGCCCTACTGTATAAACCTAGGGTAGTAATGCTATTGAGAGCAAACTAACCAAAACCTCTCCTTTTTCATCCATTTGTGATACTGAGAGTAACTTTAAATCATAAGCCCTTTTCTGTTCCCTCCATTTGTGTACACGCATTCAGATACATTTCTTCTTTCCAAAATCAAGCTTTCAAGTCCGCAACAGGAAGACTGTGTAAAGACCCACTATATTGCAATGGTGCTTGTATTGCTATTGTCTTCAGAAGTGTGCAAGATGTTAATTTATATAAACATTACACTTTGTTATTTGTTACATGACATAATTGTTGAACACTGCTTTTTTTGCACTGCTAGTGTTTATAGACCTCCTGCAGTTTTTGAAATATTGGCATGCTTTCAACGTCAAAACGTCCATTAATATCCGGTGTACTGCGCATGTATTCAGATTTTTGATTGGTTGATCATGAACATTAATCATTTAAAAAATCAATTTTTGTGGTCAATCCGCCTTTGTAATGTATGGGGAGAGAGAGCAGACCGTCAAGTCACCTTCAAAATGTGTATCAGAGAGAGTCTGTGATGTCACGGCTAAGGCGGCCAGACGGGGATAAAACGCAGAGAAACCAATCGACCTTGCAGAGCTAAACACACAGCAGACTCATAAACAGACTTCAAGACACTAAAGCTAAGGTCAGTTATAAAAAAAAGATGTGTGTCACTGTTTGTTGTGGTTTAATTAAAAATAATCAGCTCGTGAATGCGGCTACACGTTCGGCTGTCCGTAACCATAAATGGCTTGGTAAGACCCAGCGAGTTGATGTCCCTTGATGGTTCAAAGGTAAATTGCCGGGCAAAGAATGAAGAGAATCAGAACAGCATTTTGCGAGAATTGTTTTTTTTTTAACACAAACTTTTTTTTTTGCCTCTCCATAAACACTTTTTTTGTGTCTCTATACTCTGGTTTTAAAGCAACCTTGCAAAGACACTTCGCATTTTCTTGTGGAAATGCATCTAGTTTAATCTGATGTGTATTGTTACAGTTACAGCTGTAGTGCCAAAAAAAGCCATTGTGACTGAGAAAATAGCATCTTGGCAAGTTATTGATTATATTGATTATATTTGTTACCTAGAGTTTTTTTTTTAAAAGGCTAAAGAATAACTTATCCTAGCAGATAATACATAACTTTTCAAAGCTTCCAATTTTTTTACTTTTTTAGAAGCCTTCAAGGGCAAATTCCTTTTTTTTTTTTTTTTTTAAATCTGCATAAGTCAGTTGTTAAGAACAAACTGTAGTCATTCCGATTGCTTTGATGAGAAGTTGTACGTTGTAGAGAAACTTACTGACCTAAATTTCTGTACAGTTGCGGTGACAGGAAATGCAGCACAAATATAACCATTTTATTTGCTACCCAAAATACCAACAAGCGACTTTGCAGTTTTTATATGTAATAATAATAATGATAATGCTGATAATGTTGAATGCAGAACACCTTGCATTCTCTAAAATAAATGGATTACCAAACCAAAACCTTCTCAAAACTATTATAAAACAATATCAAAGGCACCGGGCAACATTTTTAGAACTATTTCATGTAATAACTGAATTTGTTGTAACTTTTAGAGGCATTAAACACTTTGAATGTTTGGTAAAGAACTGTGTCTAGAAAGTTCCTCCTGAATTTCACATTAAATCACTTTAATATCATTTAATGAAACAGAACATTCAGTGGAATTATATTCAAAGTAATTTAAAATGTAAAAAGATTTTTCTAAAATTTCTATTTCTATTTACCCATCAGTTTTTACACAATGTAAATAAACAAACAAACAAAAAGACAAAAGTGCAGGTTTTATCCCCAATAAAATATTGAATGGCCAAAAATACATTTAAAAAGGTGTGTCCATCAGGCCGTTTCTTTTCATTTTAACATTTTAATCAGTATGTTTGTAAATCAAGGAATCAAGTTGATCTGAGTACATGACCCTCCAGAATGATCGGCACCCTTATTTAATATGAGTGAGTGAATAAGGCTCGTGAAAATTCCCCTAAATTTTGTATCAAATGTTGTCTTTACTGAGCAAATGTAAAATAAATGAATTTCATGAGTCCATTACCAGAAGAAAACAGTCAAAGGTGATCACAAAATAAATTTTGTTCCAGAAAACGTGTTGTGATTATTGGCACCCCCCTCATTTAGTACAGTCATCTTTTGAAATGCTTTATAAGATTTGAGAACACAGAGGAGAGGATTTGGCCAAGCCTTAATGCAAAATCCCTCCAGATCTTGCAGAATCCTGGGTCTTATTCTTCTCCTCTTCAGCTCAAACCACAGGTTTTCAACGGACTGGGATGGCCATGGAAAATGCGTCTGATTTTGTATTTGTTTAACCATTTTTGAGTGGATTACAGCCACAACTAAGTCTTAGATTCTTGGCAAAAGCAGCAAAATTTACTTGTACGTCTTGAAATCAATTATGCCATGTATGTGAACAATACAGCCAGGGCCTTTGCGGAGGAAATAGTCCGGAGATCCTTCACCATATTTAATGCTTGGTATCAGGTGCTCTGTAGCCGTCTTTGTTTCTACACCAAACTCATCTTCAGCATTTGGAATCAAAGCACCCTGACTACAGCACCCTGTCCTGAATAAAGTTTGTGTGTTGTCTAGCAAGCTCTGGAGTGCTTTTGCTTGTGGCAAAAAGATAGGAAAAGCTTCTTTCTGGCATGCCTTCCAAAATAGTTTGTTGGCATGGAGGTGAGGTCTTTTGGTGGTTTTGGAGAAATGGTGACCCCAAAATTCGCCCAAATTCTGCAATTCTGAAACTATAGTCTGTGGATATTTTTTTTTTCGTTCTTAACCATCACCCACACTGTAGCTGCTGACAAAATAGCCCTGAGACCTGGCTTGAAAATCTTAAACTTCTCAATGTTTGCCCTAAATGTGAAAATATTCACATTTGTAGTTGAACAGCTATTTTCTTGTATCCATTCCCTGATTTGTACCAGTCATCATACTTTTGCCTTATTGGGTGGTTTCCTAGGGGTGTGCAGACTACCTTGAAGAAGTGCACAAACCAAACATTTTAAAGATGATAATTAAAAAGTATTTTTAATAAACTGAAGTGTTTATTTAAAGTTTGCATGGACATCTTCATTGGCATTGCTTTTGTTTAATTGCACTGATATTATTGTGGCTACTGGCTAGTAGGTCTAATTATTATTGACTTGCAGCCTGCACAGACATACTCTCTTTCTTTTTCAGCAAGACACGGAATTCGCATTCAAGAGTACTGACTGATTCACTTTGGTGGACTTTTCAATCCTTCAGTTTTAAGTCTTTTGTTTTTCCGAGGTCTGTTGGCCCAAGTTTCCTCACCACCCTCACACGTTTTCTTTTCTCCGTGGCTCACAGTATGCATGACTTAAAATGGTCTCACTTAATTGAATTTGTTAGTTTCGAGTGTCCTAATGATTATTTATTTTAATTTAATGTTTATTTTTTAACAATTCTTTGTTGAGAGCATTTTTTTTTGCTATTTTTTGCTATAACATAATTGATCGGTATCATGTTGAGTGTATTTTGTTGCAATGTCTTGTCTGGAATGTCTGTTTGCCCATGAATGTTCTAATGATGATAAATAGTGATTACTTTTATGTATGAAATACATAAGTCACTGGTGACTGGAGTTCCTCAACACTTGAGTTTAATTTCTTAAGGTGCCAACTGTGCTGACATATGATTTTGTTTTCAAAAATTGTGTTTCACTAGTGGTTGCTTTATTCTTAGACCAAAGTTCTTTTAAAAAATGTAGTTTTATACACACACACACGTGTATATATATATA
>JBBPCZ010000034.1:21501489-21514118 GCA_037974445.1 Brycinus macrolepidotus
CAGGTGTGCTTCGTCAAGAGTTAATTAGTGGAATTTCTTGCTTTCTTAATGTGTTTGGGACCATCAGTTGTGATGGTTGGGTTGGTACACAGTTAGTGATCCTATTCGACTACGGTTCTACTCCACATTGTGGCAAGAACCACTTAACTAAGTAAAAAAAACATCAGTCCATCATTACCTTATTACAAAACATATTCTGGTTTGTTTAACTTTGTTTACTGCATAATTCCAAGTGTTCCTTCATCATTTTGTTTATTTTCAATATTAATCTACAATTATTTTCTAAAGAAAATAATAAAAACAAAGAAAAAACATTGAATGAGAAGGTGTGTCCAAACTTTTGACTGGTAGTGTACATATATATTTATTATTTATTATTTTATATATATATGAGATTGTTTATCATACAAATGTGAATCCATATCAGCACTGTATAAGCATAGTTGGATCACTATTGTAATACACAGGACTTGATTTTGGTTAATGTGAAAGGCAAGCAGAGCTGGTGCTATAATTTTATGTGAATGCAAAATATTTCTAACACAGTCTTTTTGATATCTAATTAACTGTTTGATGCGATAGACAGCCCCTAGATAGCTACATGACAGTGGTACACTATGTGAAGCATCTTTCTGCTCTTAGTCTGCTGATTTTCAAAATTATAAAGGAACATTTTCAATCCTGTCATTTTATGGTGTTAAGTATTTCTTAAATTAATTAATTGTCCTTCAACCTTCATGTAGGCAAGACTGTTTTTCTTTCTACAGGCTAGAAATATTTTTTCAAGTGTTTTTTACATTTGAATACATTTGAATGTATAAATACTTGTAGTTAAATGGTTCTTCTCTTTGTAAAACCTGTTGTAAATTGTCCTTTTAAGAAAATGGCTCTATATAACACCAGGAAATGTTCTGCTGTTGTCCCAGGACTGCTAGTGGCACCGCTGAGGTACCCTTGAGCAAGGTACCGTCCCCTCACACTGCTCCCTGGGCCCTGTGTTCTCCGCTGCTTTGCCTGGGTGAATGGGTTAAATACTAAGGAAGAATTTTGTGCTGTTCACACAGTGTGCTGTGGTGTGTTCACACATGACAAACGGTCACTTTACAGAGGGTTCAAATTTTTTCGGACTAAATACAACGATTTTTGCTGAGAATGCACGCTATATCCTTACATGCACAGTAATTCCAAATAAGCACCTAAAATAGATAAAAGGTAGTTTCCAGAGGTAGTTCAATCAAATACGCCTTCATGCACAGTAGGTCTGAGATCACCACTGATTAACAATTAACAAGTGAAACAAATATTTCAACAATATTGTTCCTACATTGTCGGCACTCATGAAAGAGGAAGAGCTTTACTTAAGCCCTGGCAATGCCATGTGCAGAGATTTAGTTTACATCCATCCATTCACTCATCCTTAAGCAGGGTCACGGAGGGTGCTGGAGCCTACCTCAGGAGTCATAGAGCAAATAGCAGAGAAACACCCAGGGCAGTCCATTGCAGGGCAGACACACAGACACTCACACCTTGGGGCAATTTACAACTGACCTTCAATCACCTGACATGCATGTCTTTGGACTGTGGGAGGAAAACAGAATACCTGGTGGAAACCCATGCAGACAGCATGCAAACTCCATACAAAAAGGACCCTTGGCTGCCTGGCTGGGAATCAAATCCCTGACCTTCTTGCTGCGAAGTCGCTACCCGCTGCACCTCCATGTTTAACACTACATTAACACTATACATTTGGGCAGGTATCTTTCTACATTCATCCACCAAAGCCAGACTTGCTCGTCAGATTGTCAGATGGTAAAAAGTCATTCATTACTGCAGACAATGAATGACATTTATAATGTCATAATTAATGAACATAAATACGTAAATAAAGACATAACTAATGAACACATTTCCACCGCTCAATGACGGTGTGCCAACACCTGACATTGTGCATGGTAATCTAAAGCTTGTGGCTGCACAACCCATGAAATTAAACTCATGAAGCTCCTAATGAACAGTTCTTGTTGCATCCAGAGGAAGTTTGAAACCCAGTAGGAGGTATAGCAAACAAGGAAATATTTTTATGTGTTATGTGCTTCAACACTTAATGACCCTGTTTCTGGGAGATGCCGTTACCTGCTGCTTCACACTTGAACTTTTTTTTTGTGGAGACTGTATGGCTGTGTGCTTGATTTTATGCATCTGAAAGCAATGGATTTGAATAAAACAGCTGAATTCACTAATTAGAAAGGCCTGTCATGTGAACCGCTCTTTATTAAATATGATAAAAGTATTAATTGAACATGTTACGTACTGAAGGAAAAATCCAACACCAATAATAATAATTACTCAATCAACTAATAGTTAGTAATTGTGAACAGTTAGACTAGACACATCCAAGCTACCAGCTTTGCTTAATTTAAACATTACTTAAGCAGAAGCAATATAAAGTATGTTAAAATACTTTCCTGAAAAAACACTTGAACAGAGAAAGACAATAGAATACAGGGTTACAAAGGGTTGGGTGGAAAGGGTTACAAAGCTATGTGGAGTCTGCCCTTAATAAATAAATAAATAAATCAGTCTCATTAATTTATCAGTCTCATTAGTAAAATTTAATCATAAATATTACAATATTTAATTTTTAACAAAAGATGGTAATATTAAGCCTGACTTTTTTGGTGGCTCGTTGCGACACTGATCAGATGTCTAAGCTAAACTTTAGCTAAGTTACTAAAACTTCTCTCTCCAGAACAAAGGTGAGTTTCTTTTTCTTCTTCCAGACAAAGCGACCTCCCTTGGGAGGTCTGACCTGACTGGAAAACCCTGCAGAGAGAGAGAGCGGGGGTTGCTCACCTGCTTGTTACAGCCTTTAGGACAGACTCCACCCCCGTCGGAACAGACTCCACTCTGTGATGGGATGCTTGCACTGCATTTCTGGTGGCACTGCCACCCATTAGACAGCATGGGTACAGCTATTTCTAAGACTCTGAGATGCCAGCCAACCACAGTGAACGCAATTATCTCTCAATGGAAAAAACTTGGAATAGTGATGAAACTTCTAAGAATGGCTGCCCAAGCAAAATTCCTCCAACAGTGCAGTGACAACTTATATGTGAATTCACAGAAGAACCCAGATAAACATTTCCCAAAATAGGATTCAGACAATATCAGTGTTCATAATTCACAGAGGAACCCAGATAAACATTTCCCAAAATAAGATTCAGATAATATCAGTGTTTATAATTTTACCACTACAAAGAGACTTGACAAAAACAGTATCCATGGAAGAGCTGCTAGGCAAAAATCTCTGCTAAACAAGAGGAACATAAAGGCTCTTCTCTTATTTGCCAAAAACACCTTCATGATGCCCAGTGACCTTTTGGAATAAAGTTTTGTTGACTGATGAGTTGAAAGTCAAACTTTTTGTAATACAGGGGTTACATTACATCTGACAAAAAGCTAACAGCATTCCACAGTAAGAGCAGCATACCGACATTCAAACATGGTGGTGGTAGCGTGGTTGTTTCAGGATCCTTTGCTGCTTTTAGAGTGGGTGGCTAGCCATAACTGATGGAACCGTTCTGCTCTCAACCTCTCTGTTTACCAGGAAATTTTGGAGAAGAATGTTCAGTCATCAGTCTGTGATCTGAAGCTCAACAGCAAAGCAGGTACGAGGCCGTCCTCGACCCCAAGTGCCCTGCACATGGCATGGACAACCAGAGGGGTTGGTCCAGCCGTGCCATGTGGACCTCAGTGAAAGGTGGAAGAGAGCTTCAGTCACCTGTAGGGCAGAGGGAAGCAATCTGAAGGGGATACAATGACACCCCTTCGAAAAGAAGTCCACAACCACCAGGACTGTTGTGTATCCTCCCGATACTGGCACATGTCAGTTCTGACAGCGGATAAACACATGACCAAGGAGGTGTAGCTCCAGGCAGGAGCTCCATATCTTTGGTTCATCCTTCCTCCTTCTGACAGGGCACTGCCATTGCCAGTGCCCCTCACCACTGCAGCACATACATTGGTCCAGTCAGTGGCTTTGTTCCTGGTTCAACAGCTGGGAGTCTCCTGGCTGCATGGGCTCTGGCACAGTTTCCCCACTGAAGGGCCTAGGAGCGGGACACTGGAAATGGAAAAGTTTGCTTCCCTGGTGCAAATGAAGAAGTCTGTCACTGACTGTCCACGGGCTGGGTAGTCAAAGACATCTGGAAGTGGTGGACAAACATGGGAATGTCCACTATAACCAAATCGCTCCCCCCCTCCAGATGGTTGCGGCCCAATCTTGAGCCATCCCAGTAAGTCTCCGAATGAAAACGGAGAACTTTTGGGAGATAGATAGCTCCGGGTATTCCAAGAAATGTAGTTTGAAGCCTATCGGAAAATTTTGGCAGCCTGTGGGACCTCCAGCATACCGGTCCAGCAGGTGTGGGCAGTGAGTGGAGGTGGAGGCCACGGGTGGAGAAACTGCATGAACCACAGGTGGCACAGTTGGCGAGGGGCAGACAATTGCAACCAACTCTGCAACCATCTGGGTCAGTTGGTCTACTCTCAGGGACAGCTTGCAAAGCTGGTCCCATGGCAGCGACAGAGATGGAGATGCAGATATACAAGCCAGCTGTGAAGAGGGTGAATAGACAGAAGGTTAAAGGTCAAGCTGGGCCTTAGCAGGGAAGTTGGGAAAAGGTGCAGGTGAGAATAATAAAGGGCGAAATCAAAATGAAAGCAACAGCGAGGGGGTGCAAAACTAAGCTCAGTACTCCGGAGATCGGGAAGGTTGGGGGCGTGGCACACGGGACAATGTGCCTGATTGCGCGGTTAATGCACCTTAATGCATATGAATTTGAGAGAGGGCCACAAAAAAACATTTAAGCAACTAGCAGTAACCCGGTTTCAGTGTAATTTTCACTAATGCCTCAAATTTGCATTACTGACTCACAGATATGTAGTTCACAGCTGTAGCGGGCATAGTGACTAACACATTCTGAAACAATATTTACCAACAGAATAACATTATTTCAGCTATCAAGAACACATATGTGTTTGTGAGAGTCAGTTATATTGTGTCACATAGGCTGCAGTAGAATAACACCCCT
Organism: Brycinus macrolepidotus; assembly: GCA_037974445.1. NCBI lineage: Eukaryota > Metazoa > Chordata > Actinopteri > Characiformes > Alestidae > Brycinus > Brycinus macrolepidotus. Next base: position 21,506,583 of record JBBPCZ010000034.1, read on the forward strand.
GTATAATGTTTTGTGAGAAAGAACTAATTACAATGCTCCAATCTCTGTCATTGTCTGTCATTTTCTTTTTCCTGATGACTCACCGAGGCTTTAATCTCTGTGGCAAACAACTGTACAGTTAGTAGGAGGTCCTGTGCACAATTAGAGGATCTCTGCATAGCCTTAGTAAATCGAGTGTTAATTTCAGACACATTGTGAGAACATGTCGTGAATGCATCAAAGTACGTTTTGAGCTGGTACATCTGGCTGTCTTGCAAAAAGAAAAGTTTGTGTGACTCAAAATTAAATTCCTTAAACACATTACATAATTAAAATTGATATCTGATGCCAATTAATTCTCCATTAAAATGAAAAATGCTTTTTCTCTAAGCTATGTATATGCTTTCAACAAGGGTGATCTGATATTTAGATGATTCTGGAGGCTGTACATAAACTCTGTAGTGTGGGGCTTAGGGATCAAGGTAGTTAAGTGGGTGTCTTTGTCAGTTTCAAAAACACAACTAATTACTCTTAAACTACCTCTCATCAAATTTCCAGCAGACAGTGTCCTCTAGGACAACACTGTGTAGATGCTGTAGGAGATTTCACATGCTGGCCTGGGTTCATTGTAGCTAGCTAAGCTGTCTGCTGCCATGCGTATCACATCTGAACTACTGAAAAATCTTGCCCACCCACGTCTGCTCCAGCCCACCCAAAAATCAATTCCGGGCCATGCCTCAAGCTCCTACTGAGCAGCTCCAACCTGCTGAGATTCACGAAGAGGAAAAGAGACCTTCCTACCTGGCACACACAACAATTTATCATTAATGTTATATTTGTAACACTAGAATGGTTAGTAAGATTCTGAATTCAGTGTGTATGCTTACTCTAAAAATGCTTTCACAGTTTTCTGTCACACAATTGATTCTGCCACACTTCATTGCAGAATGCCCAACAAACTTAGATGCAAACCAACTGAGGGACAAATGTAAAGAAGAAGAAGAAGAAAAAATTGATTCACTGAGTAGTAACAGCAACAGAGTTAACATGTTTTTTCATTTCGCAAGTTCAGCTTAAAGACACAGACACTGATAAACAGTTTATTCTTTAAAAAAAAAAAGGCTCCACAAGCAATATGAGGAATTCACTCAAGGCTCGGCTTCAGCTCAGAGTTTGGAGCGTTAAAAATGAGCAAACAAACTACATGAGCAACCATGATCTCTGTGTGGTCATTTGAAAAGTTTGACATGTCATTTATTTATGTCTTTTTGGTTGCTCCATCTGGCACAAAATTAGACTGTTAAATAACTTAGATTAATTCATCTGTAATAGGAAAAAGCTTTAATAATACAGGGTAATTTACTGGATAAAGCTGAACAAATAAACAATGAAAAAATCTCTATTGATTCATAATTTGCCCCTACTTATCATTTTTTTCCCCTAAATTATTCTTCACCTCAAGCCTAATTAATTTACTTCTATGTGTACGCATTTTATATTGTAATCTTGTACGGATATTGAATGCTTAGCCAAAAATTGATATTTAGTATCTTTTACAAAGCCAAAATGTGTTTCTGTGATTTGCACTGTTGGCTCAACATGCTGAAATCTGCTCACTGAACTGAGCACAAAGTAGTAATGTCATTGCTGATTAAACGTCAGCTATGATGTAGTATGCCATAGGCCATACTCGTGGAGATATGACTCATTAGTGCCTCAGTGCTTTTGCTTTGTGTCATTTCCTTCATCTGCATGCCTCTTTCCCCCACATGCTTCTCATGTACACATTTTACATTTCACTTCCTCAAATGTCCTTGTAATGGAACCCCGTCATCACTGATGTCAGAAGTAATGACCCATTTCCTGTCTCTTGCATTTAAAAATGTAACCTGTTGGATTGTAGAGTTTTACTTCTACTCAAGGGCCTATACATCTGAATGGTGTTTCCCAATCCCAGTATTGGAGCCGTAATGCTGTGTATAGTTTAGTGGTTTGCCCTTACTTCATCAATTTAACCAATTTTGCCTAACCTTTTTCCTATGATCTGAAGCAGGTGGGTTTGGGCAATGATCAGGACTGCGAAACATGATTCTAGGAATTGTTAACTTTTGTATTATTGTCCTCACCACAGACATATGCATGGGCATATGGCAAGATTTAGACAGTAGTTTGCAGTGGCCTGTGACACGGTTTTCCTTTAGGAATGAAGTCTTTCTGCATTCAAATCCTTATGACCCTCACTGTTTATGCATTTTAAGAAAGAATTCACTCATGATGAGGACACTGGTGAAGAGCTCCCAGCTACCTTTAATTTCTTGTGGCATTACCACATTAGTCTAAATTATTTCAGCAAGTTCTTGTGAGCACACACATTTTAGTGAAGCACATTTTAGTGAGACAATCCAAATTTATCAGGCATTTTATGAAAGCATGTACATTAACATGTTTATGATCATCTGTATCCATGGCTATTTCTGCCATTTCATCCACTTTTCTATGTTAATAACATGATTCCCCAGCCCTGCTGCTTCATCTGAAATGTAAAGAAGGTGATCTAATATTGCCTTGCCCGGGCTTCCAGGACTGTTGCTGTACTCATTTTGATATAAAACAAGCTTGCTTTAGCCCAATTCAGACTACAGTGCAGCTATTCTACAAAGTTAGCTGATATGGATCAGAACAAACAAATAAATTAAACATTTATTAAATTAATTAATGTGTTCATTATGAAGGCAAGAGGCTAATGTGTTACATTAAAATATGAAATTATTAAGTGCCACCTTTCGCTTTATTTATAACGTTGAGTCTGTTCTTATTCTCCTCTACCAACTTTACACATCTATATTGTGCAATATTTGCCCACTCTTCTTTACATAAATGTTTAAGCCCATTCAAATTGGATAGTGACCATTGGTGGACTACAAGCTTTAAGTCATTCCAAATATTTTAATAGGGTTTAAATCTGGGCTCTGACTTGGTCACACAAGAACAATCCCTTTTATCTCTTTCAGCCACTGTGTGGTCAACCGTGCTGTGTGCTATGGGTCATTGTCATGGTGGAAGGTGAACCTTCTTCCCATTGACAACTTTCTGAAAGAGGGCAGCAGGTTTTCCTCATGAAATTGATTATATTTTGCCTCATCCATTTTTTCTCCTACCCTGACAAGTGCCCCAGAGAATCAACCCCACAACACAATGCTATCACCTCCGTGCTTTACTGTAGGTATGATGTTCTTTGGATGGTAAGCTGCATTGGGTTTCCAACAAATGTACTGTTTGATAGCCAAATAGCTTGAGATTTTTCCACTTGGCCTCTTCAAACTGCATTTTGGCAAAGCTCAGTTGAGACTTAATGTGGTCTTTTTTGAGGAGTGGCTTTTTACTTGCAACACTCCCATACAAGTCACATTTCTGGATCACTTGTGATATTGTTCTCACATGAACACAGAGACCACTCTTTGCCATAAATTCCTGTAACTGCTTCAAAGTTGCCCTAGACCTCTTCTTAGGCTCACTGACCAGTTTCCTCCTTACTTTTCTGTCCAGTTCGGAGGGATGGCCAGATCTGGGGAGAGTCTTAGTAGTACCAAACACTTTTCACTTCTTAATTCTAGACTTTACTATGCTCCTAGGGATTGATAAAGCCTTTGATTTTTTTTCTATTCATTCACTTGACTTGTTCCTGTCCACAGCTGCATTCCTGAGATCTTTTGGCAGTGCCTTTCCACGGATAGTTTATTTATTGCTTTCAGCTGCATCTCAGTGATTCTGTTTTTTTTTCTTTTTTGTCTAAACTGTTGCTGTCCTATCTTTCCTTTGGATTATAAAATGCACTGAGTTAATACACCTGGAAAAATAGTCTTATGTGAGTGCCGTCAAGAAAATATGCTATTGATGCTGTGATAAATTCCATCACAATAGGTTTTTATACAATGGATATTGCCAGAAGTTATAGAACACCAAATAAATGCAATACAAAAAGACTACACAGTAAAAAAAGACTACACAGTAAAAAAAAGACTACACAGTAGACTACACAATAAACTACACAGCAGTAGGTTGCTGACTGGGTGTCAGAACATCATGGTTTCATCTTATTTGTAGCTGGTACAAATGATTGGAATACTTTGATATGTGATATGTGATGTGTTTGTTTGACATGTTGTTTTTTTGTTTTCTTAGTACTTAGTATTTGTCTTCTATTAACGCTTTAGATATTTTAAAACAAAATATTATATCATAAAGCAAAGACAAAAGGGCAATGGATACTATATCAGTTAACATTAGCTGAACAGCCACTATGACTTCCTTTCTTTGAATGACAAAACAAAATAAGTTAAAGATGTTAAAATGACAAAAAAAACAGAGAAATTGGCAAACACACATTTGCTTGTCTGTAGTTTTGACAGAGCTGAGAGACAAAGATAAAGAATTGATAATTAGTTTAACTGAATCATATATGAAATGAACAGCAAAAGCAAATTTAGTATAAAACACTGAAATAACATGCAGATTCATCAACGAATGTGTACGCATCCAAGTTATTTCACTCCCAATGGAATTGAACGTGTCTTTTCATTTAGTAAACCAGTTAAATTGACCCAATGGTAAACAAATAAACATGCACTTTTGTCATCTTATCTGACATAACGTTACAGCATGTTGCATCTGTTTCTCACCATCAACGTCCATCATAAATACTTTATTTTTGCAAATGTTAATTTAAATCCTTGGAATAACCAAATTCTATCCTGATGCATATTGTCTATTGTGAAAATGCCTTTAAGCATTATGATTTTTTCCCCCTATATATTCTCGTCCATCCTTAGTCTTGCAAGTGTTTCTGTGACTGAAAAGATTTGATATGACTCAGTGCCTTTCATAGAGTACATAATGGTCAGCAGGCTCTCATATTCAACAGTGATCCAACATTTACCCTGTGACAAGCTGCCTTGAAACCCTCTGTGCAAATGATAAAACATCATCCTCCAGGCAAGGCTTCTTTCCATCTAATGAGAACACAAACGATTTACAAACAGATGCACCTATTGCAACACCATTGACCTTATTCATGCACAGAGCTGCACAGTTTGGCCTAATAATGCAATAGAGCCGACATCAATAAAAAACGATATGACAGAGCTTAGATGGATGGCGAATGGGTAAATAAAACTTCACTGAGGGCTATAAAGCTCTAGGCTCATTTTTATGAAGTCATAAAACAAGAGTGGGAAAAGGCCAGCGGAGCAGACAGTGAGGGTCAGTGTTACATTGCCATATGCATTTGAAATGTATCCTCAAGCATCAATTAGCAAAGGCCAAGCCATAATACTAACTTGTGCTTGTCTGTTGACCATACAGCACCTATTAATTAAGAAGTTCCAGAGTAAAGCATCCAAACCCATCATTTTCTGTTCATTTACCATGATAGTGAGAGCTAATGACTGCATTCCCAGTGGTAATTTTTTTTTCTTATTATAATGTCAAAGTAAGTACATATGGCAAGATTTAGTCAGTAGTTTGCAGTGGTCTGTGTCATGGTTTGCCTTTACGAATTCAGTTTAAGTCTCTCTGCATTCAGACCCTGATGATCCTCACTGTTTATATATTTAAAGAACGAATTCACTCAGGATGAGGACACTGGTGAAGAGGTCCCAGCTACCTTTAATTTCTTGCTGCATTACCACATTAGACTAGTTCTTGTGAGCACATGCATTTTAGCGAGGCACGCGTTGAGGCAATACAAATTTATCATGGATTTTATGAAAGCATTTACATTAAAATGTTTACAATCATCTGTGTCTGAATCCACAAAAAAAAGCCTATTTCTGCCATTTCACATTTCCCAGCCCTGCTGCTGCATTTCAAATGTAAAGAAGATGTACTGATTTTTATCACTGTCACGAAGTACCATTTAAAACAACAAAACTTATGAATACGAATAAAAGTTTTTCTCAGATCATCTTTGGCATTTCTCTGTGGCATTTCTCAGTTATTAACTGCATTTAACATGTTGAAAAGGAATAAATAAAATATAAATATAAAAATAAATATAAAATATGATTTCATGTTTTTCCTCAGTATGTTACATTTTGTAAATAAATAGTAATTGGGCATTTAAACATGCAGAAGTGTATTCTCTGTAGATGATGAGTACTTTGGTATTCATTCATTCATTTTCTGTAACCACTTAATCCTTACTAGGGTCACGGGTACCCAGAACCTATCGCAGGATCAACAGGCACGAGACAGGGACCCACCCTGGGCAGGGCACTAGCCCACCGCACGGCGTGTGCACAGAGGCAATTTAGAAATCCCAACTCACCTGACGCACATATCTTTGGACTGTGGGAGAAACCAGAGACCCAGGAGGAAACCCACACCACCACAAGGAGAGCATGCAAACTCCACACACACAAGATCAGGACCCGGATTCAAACCCCCAACCTTGGAGGTGTGAGGGAACAGCGCTACCCACTGCGCCACCGTGGGGCCGTGTTCTTTTTTTTCTTCAATAAAATCAATAAAACCATCAGGGGCACTCAAACTTTACAATATGACAGTTTGGATATAAATACACTCCCAAGCTATTTTCAGTGCAAACACAAGAACTCAATTTAAAGTAGTGTCACACAGCCTGATGTCTGTTAAAGCCTTTCAATTTGCAGTTGGAAAACTGAGTACAAAGAGACAAAATGCACCTAAATGTGGTAGGCCCCTAAAGCTCCTCAAACTTTCATGCATATGTCAGTTAAATGTAAACAATAAAGACTGAATTTGCTACACTATGTATTTTATGACATCTACTTAACTCGGTACAGTGTGGGTCATTTTATCCTAGTCAACATGACCGAAATTCACAGGCCTCCGATATTCTTAAACATGGTCTTTTCTTCTATGTTATACTTTTGCTAAATTTTGGCAGCACCACATGGAAAACATTCTTCCACACAGGATCAAGAAACAAGAGGTGAAGTGATTTTATAGACTTCTCTTATCTTGGATAAAATCCAGGTCTTTTCATGCTTCCAGGCAGCTGAGCTGAACTCTTGAGACACTTGCCTCACTCGCAATATAGATCTAAAAGAAGGCTGCATTGACATTTAACCCAATGTTTCAAATCCTTCCTCAATTTTTGCAAAGCTTCAAACATTTTCTCATAAGGTCAGATCTCCCAAGCTGTACAGAGACTCCGAGTAGGCATCAGTTTTGTTTACTCTGAATTTTGCTAACATCTACAAACATAGACTTGGCTTTCAGTTTCAAACTTGTAGTTTTTGTGATTATAGATTTCCTGTAGTTTTGTGAATTGGCCTAATTCTGTTTTTTCTTTTTTAATACTTATCCCTATACTAAAGAATCAGCTGGTTTATTAAGCTATTGTGTTTTTATTTGACTTTATTTAAAATGGCCAAGGCCTTGGCTCATGCTCACACTGCTGAAATAAACACGCTAATTTACAGCAAGAAATCAAAAGCCGCTGTGATGTCTGGGTTTCGGCCACTAGAGGCCGCTCTAAGTTTGGCTTTGCTTTGCTTATGTTCTGCTTCTCATCAG
>JBBPCZ010000034.1:21530959-21544119 GCA_037974445.1 Brycinus macrolepidotus
CACTCTCCCACCCAAAAAAACTACATCCCCCAGCCTCCCTAGAGGCTCAATTCCCCAGAATGCAAAGTTTCTTAAGGCAACAGGCTCATCTTGTAACACACGCCTTGGACCGCTTTCTGCGCTCCATGATAATTCGAGTTGCGGAGTGTGACGTCATCGCGCACGACGCAGGAAAAGTCCGAAAGAATCGTTAGAGGAACCGATAACGTCGGAGGTGAACAATTCCCGTGCTTCGCAAAATTAGAACTGGTTCTAAATCGGAACCGGGTTTCGATTCCCACCCCTAATACAGAGGGTTAGATGTCACATGCTTTCCGCTGCAAAGTCTTTCCGCTGTTGAAGCATGGTCCGTTGTCACTCATTACTGTGTGTGTCACGCCATGTCTGGCAAAGATTGGTTTAGAGTATGTTAGGACATAGCTTGAGGATGTGCTTGATAGCAATGCCATCTCAGTGAAGTTTGAGTAATAGTCAGTGACTACTAAGTAGTCCATTCCTACCTTATGCCATGGTGCTGAGAGTGTGTCGGTAAGCATTAGGTGCATTTTCTTCATCAAGTTCTATATTCTGGGTGACATTGTTTTTGATGATGACAACCGAAGGATTATGGTCTGTCTCTACAGTGGTTAGGCCATATATTTAGCCCTGGAACATTTCTAGGCCAAACACTAATCCAAGGCATTCTTTTTCATTTGAGCATGTCGAGACTAATGGAACTGGATGCATACGCTACTGATTTACAGTGCTCACCTTCATCCTGTAGGAGTACTCCACCAATTCTTTTCTTTGAGGCATCTGAGACTCTCTCATTCTTTTTGTTGGGTCGAAGAATGTCAGCACGGGTGCTGTGGTAAATGTCTTACTGAGCTTTTGGCACTCATCTTCATGGACAACTGTCCATTTTAAATAATTTTCCATGTGCACGAGATCACAGACACAAGATGTCTTTGCTTATAGCTTAGAGATTAATTTACTCAGCATCCCCATAATGCCTGCCTGTTTTATCTGTAGGCCTTGAGATTGTCCAGTATGACATTGATTTTGTCTTGGCCAGACTGGGCACCTTGTGCAGAGAGCTTTTCTCTAAAAAAGACTATTTCCTGAGCTCCTAATAGGCATTTGCTCTTGATGAGCTTCAGTCCATTCCTTTGTATCTGCTCCAGCACTCTAATCTTTGTGTTCATAGACAGTGGAGATCCAGTGATGTCTTTGACATAGGCTCAAACTCCCATCTAGACCTTGATGTATTTCCTTGCTTTGCGGAATATTTTGGATGCTCAGACAGTTCCAAAAGGCACTCTCAAGAAGCTGTATCTGCCACAGGTTGTGTTAAATGTGCAGTCACTGGTGCTGCTTTTATCCACAGGTCTTTACCATCATCCTCAATGAGTCTCTGGCTCAGTCTCTGGTCCCCACATGCTTTAAAAGATCCATTATTGTCCCAATACCAAAGAACAATAAGCCCACGTGCCTTAATGATTGCTAGCCTGGTGCACTAACGTTGGTAGTCATGAGGGTTTTTGAGAGACTCATTAAAGACCACATCACAGCATCCATCCCCTGCTCCACAGACCCACTCCACATTACGTACCACCCCAATAGCAGAGGACACTATCTCCCACATCTTGCACACCACTATCAACCACGTGGACAAGAAACATGGGAACTATGTGAGATTGCTGTTTATTGACTACAATAGTACCCTGAGGGACCTGGGACTGAACAGCCACCTGTGTGCCTGGGTTGGTGGTAAAGGGGGCATTTGGCTGACACTCATATCCAGAGCAACTTACAATCATTAGTTACAGGGACAGTCCCCCTGGAGCAACTGAGGGTTAAGTGCCTTGCTCAAGGACACAGTGGTAGAAAGTCGAGTTCAAACCGGTGAGTTTGTGGTCATCGGGTTCACAGGCAAGTGTTTTACCCACTAGGCTACTACCACCCTAATGGTGTCTCCACCACCATCACACCACACTCAACACAGGTGCTCCACAAGGCTGTGTACTCAGCCCTGTGATGTACACCCTCTACAACATTGCTTGTGTGGCTACATACAGCTCCAACTCCATCATCAAATTTGCTGATGACATAGTAGTGCTGGGCCTCATCTCGATCAACCATGAAACAGCAAACATGGAGGAGGTGGAGAACCTGACATCGTGGTGTCAGGGGAACTGCCTCCAGCTGAATGTTGGCAAAACCAACGAGTTTGTGATGGACTTCAGTAGGAGACAGCAGCAGTCATACCTCCCGCAACATCAACAGGTCTGCAGTGGAGGGGATGAGCAGCTTCAAATATCTGGGTGTCTGGGTGTCAGATCTCAGAGGATCTGACATGGACTGAACATATTCAAGCCCAATCCAAAAAGGCAGGCAACGTCTGTACCATTTGAGACAGCTGAGCAAGTTTCGTGCCTTTCCAGTGATCCTAAGAACTTTTTACTCTGGTGCTGTATAAAGTGTCTCAGAACAACACCTGGTTTGGGAATAGCTCTGTACAGGACATTAAGCGACTGCAGAGAGTGATCTGGGCACCAGAACGGTGCACCAGATGAGCTCTACCATCCCTGCAGAACATTTATACAAAGAGATGCAGGACCAGAGCAACTAGGATAATCAGAGACTCGTCTCACCCCAGTAACTATCTGTTTGAACTGCTGAAATCAGGTAGATGCTTAAGGAATACAAGCTCAGGAGGAGCTTCTATGTTCAGGGCATAAGACTCCCTAAACAAGACATACCATCACAACTTTAAACCATTTATTAAAACACAACTGAACTCACTACCTCACTGTATCTAACCTCTGTTATCTGTTATTTATGTCTATCTGTTATTTATGCCATCTGTTATTTATGTCTATATACGTCAACAGCAACTACCACACTGCACATTGTAGTACATAGTCTATTTTGGACATTTGCACACTTTACATATTTTAATTACTTAGGTCTGTCCTTTATTTTCTTTTTAAATTATTATACCTATATTGCACAACCATTTCTGGGGCACATTTCACTTAACATTGTACTTGTATAACTGTGCATGTGACAAATATGGTATCTTGGGATACTGGGATGATATTTCAATCAAGCCCTCTTTTTCACCCCCTGGAAAATTCACCAGATATAAAAGAGAAATTGTAACAATTATGATTTCGGCAGTTGTTTAAATTATTCTTTTAAAACATATTTGAAATACATTAAAATCTATTTAAAATGATTGGTTTCATGCTGTCTTAATATGTCCGCAAAGCGATGTAAAAGAAGAGAGAGGGGAAAGAGACCTAGGGAAGGACAAATGTATTAATAATAGGCTAAATTAGTGGCGATTCAGCCCATAGAATTAGCATTTTAAACCAGTTATGTATCTTTCATACTGATGAATATGAGCATGATTGCCCTAACACAGACAGAATATTGTTAATGAGGAACTGAATGCAGTAATGCAGTGTGCTGTATGAGGTCCAAAATCCCTGTACACAAACACTCTATGCACCATTCTCACTTTATCAGCAGTTTGGCCGAACTAGGGGGTAGGCTGTTATACCATCTTACTGAATGGGAGAGATCAATAAGCAATCTGAATGATAATTAATTAGGGAGCTAAGAATGAATTACTGTTCCCACTTGTCCAGATGCGGGTCAGAGTCACAGCTGATTTGGGAAGCACTCAACTTCTCCATTACTCTGTGCTCGGGCTCTGTTGATGTGAGGGGAATGAACGATGAGACACCCAGAATCACACAGTTGTGGAGAAGTGGCTGACTGTGGCTGACAATGACAATCAATGCTCTCTTTCAGTTGTTCACTTTTTATATGAGGATTACAGGAAAAGATAGTGGCCATGCAGGTTTCATTATTTATATCTGTCTGTCTTCCTGTCTGTCGGTCTGTCTGTCTACTAGAGATGTAGCAATCCGCAAACATTTATTTTTAATATGATACAATGGTGCCTCAATCCAGTACATTGTTTTTTTGATATAGTAAATATAAAGAGAGTCTTGTTTGCCTTATCCATTCAGACTAGTTTCTTAGTTGCATATAAACACAGAAGAGCTGTGCTTTCTACTGTAACAAAATCAAACATGGTGAGAGAAAATGACAGGAAAATGATCTTGTTCAACAAGGAGTTATGTCTGCATAGAGGAGTGGATATGCCATTTCCGTCGTCTAGCCACAGTCCAAAACTCCACTGGTCTAATACTTTACTTACACTGAACTCTGAGTGTTTTTTTTTACACAACTTTAGCATACTGATGTTTTTTTGCAAATGATTTCTCCAATTAAGTGAAAAAAAAAGAGTTGAATACTTATTGCCATCATGACTAATGGACCTTAGCAATGCAAGCAATACAGACCTGTTTGGTTTATCTCCTAACAACAGCCTCACACAACACTTTATATTTTCCTGTGTGTTGAATGTACTGTTTGATTATGTATTGTTACATTCTGTCTATTTGTCTGTCCGTTTATCAATCTATCTATCTATACACCTATTTATCTATCTAGCTGTCTGTCTGTTTGTTTATCTATCTAACAAAATGTTACACAGCCCCAGTGTTGTTTAAGTAGGGCCCAATTTCTTTTTTTTAATGCCTAGAAGGAAACATTTATCATGTCACAAACCATCTTGGCTTTTTGTTATGTTAGTGAGGAGCAATATCCCTCATTGTTTTCGCTGTAATGGAGAACATAATGGGGCATATCCACACTTGTAGAACTTAGGGTATATGATTTCAGAGTCGACCTACTTTGTTGCCCTGTACAATTGTTCAGAGAAAGAGAGAGACTTTTATTATTCCACTGTAGCAATTTTAAAATGTTAATGTAAAACCATGTTATTGGACTCTGTCACGCTGATAAATAATGTGCACAGTCTGGCATGTTATGTGGTGCTGTTTGCAGTTTAGGAGGTTTTAGGAACACCACACTGGGGGCTCACAAGTTACTCTTAGTGCTACATTTTTCTCATCGATCTCTGTCGTATTTATGTGAAAAAAAAAATCCTCAAACCCTCATTTTATGTTCAAATTTACTAACATCCTTTATGCTTGGGTTCAAACTGACCCCAGCAATTTAAACCTCAAGAAAATGGCTGAAATAAAAATTATTGTGTCAAGTACTTTATGATTCTTTGTTGACTCCCTAAATAGTGCTTTAAACAAAACATACATGTCATGCCCCCACGGTACCGAAAATATCTCCAGGAAATATGTAATATGCAAATAAAATTGCATATTACAGTGCCACCAATATCCAAAACAACCAAAAACAAATGTGTGTAAAATGTTGAGATTTATTATGGTTAATACAGCTAAAACAGCCTGGGGTCGAATTGACCCCAAAGAACACTGATTCATACAAATTGTGTACAACACATTGAAAGCATATCATCTTGTTAATTTTGTGTTTACCCAGTTGTCCCCATTTAATTAAAAAGAGTCATTTAATATGAAACAAAAAAAACTAATTTAAGTTATTTATTTAGAGATATTAAACGGTGAATAGGGTCAAATTGACCCCAAGCAACCCCTGGTGGTTAGGGAGTTGCCCCTGCAATCGGAAGGTCGTGGGTTCGAATCTCAGGACTGCCAGTGACACCACTGAGGTACCCTTGAGCAAGGTACCGTCCCCACACACTGCTTCCCGGGCGCATCGCTGGCTGCACGCTGCTTCACTTGGTGAATGGGTTAAATGCGGAGAAAATATTTCACATTGTTCACACTGTGTGCTGTGGTGTGTTCACACGTGACTATAAGGGGCCACTTTACTTCACTTACTTACTTAACATAAAAGGAGGGTTAAAACTGAGTGGATCATGGATCAGTTGTCATGATCTGAAAGTACTTGCTGCAAACATTTTATGTAGGCCCGCTGTCTCCCTCTGGCTGTGCAACATGGCATACTTTAGCATTGACTGATGTCTAAAAAAGCTTTCTTCCTGCAGACAAAAATGGGTCTGTAGTGCTATCCCTATGATTGTTGCTGTTATCTCAGCTTTCGCCATGCAGAAAAGGAGAACTAGCAGAAAAGCAGTACAGTAGGTGCCCCATTGGTGAATAATGTACAAATATCTTTTAGAAGAAATAATGCATGACATTCAGATGGAAGCTATACAGTCATGCTGCATGTTTGTATAATCTATTAATGTTTCAGTTGTATAGACTTATGGGTGTCAATTGCTGTGGTTACAAACTTTGTATCATGCAAAAAGAAATGTCATATCAGGAAGCATCTGCAAATGCAGAGTGACAAAAATGTAACAGTAAGATATGTTTTTAGCAGACCGTTTTTCTTTGAGTCTACCCAGGAAAGCTTTGTAACATGCTCCATGTCAATGTAATTAAAACACCTGAACTTTAACTTTCATGTTGCAAAAGTCAAAAGTTGTTAAAGGCTGCTATTTAGCATACAGTAGTTTGCAAAAGTGAGGTTTTGTCACAAATGGAGGCATTGGAAGCAGGAGATGTGAGTTCATGAACAAGACTATTAAACAAAACACTAAATAAACATGAGGAAAACTAAGGAATACACTCGCAGGGTTAAAACAGGGTACATGATGCAAAGCAAACACAGTAAAGGACACAAGATTAATGACACAAGGCAGACATGGGTAATATGATGCAAGGCAAACGGGTACAGAGACGCAACATCAGACAAACAAAAGTTGAGACATTGATGTACTTATACCGAGAACTGAGAACACTTGAGAATTAGTTATACATACTCATTGTCAGAGACAAGAACCAAAACAATAACAAACGTTATAGGCTGGATCTGAGTGCCAGCATGAGTGAAAGTAAAGCTAAACTCTTAAGACAGTAGAGACAACTAGCTTGCATTTCCATGAGAAAATGCAAAGTGTGATTGCGTGGTTCCTGTGGTAACTGCGGTTTTTACTAGATGCTGTGGTGTTTCTACGTGGTTACTATGGCAGTGCAGGTGGTTGCTAAGGTGTAGCTAACCATTGCTTCAATAACTGTAGTGGCTGCTGTGGTGTTACAAGGGTGTTACTATGATGTTCTAAGTGGTTGCTAAGGTTTTGCTAAGTGGTTACTACTGTTTACAGGTGAGGGTTAAAGTAAAAACAAGGATAAAAAAGACAGGGGTACCAATACTCCTTCACAACAAGAGGAGTGCCAATACTTTTGACTAAAGCCCAGAGATCCCGAACTTTTGCTCTTTAGCCAGATTTGAACCAATTTAACTCTTTTTTTTGGACACAGACCAACAAGTGGTATGTAACCAAACATTGGTTTTATGGCCCAAAAAAAACCCTTTACCCACAGCAGGGTTTGAACCCAGGACTACCATATTTTAAATCCTCAGCACATTCTCTGTGAGCTATTGAGGAGGAGGTTCCTGTGTCTATTCAGAGAACATTTATGGGCAAGGACGGCGATGGAGCAGAAAAACAAACCACATTAAAAGCGTACATAAAGTTGATGAAAATGGCTAGAGCAAGGGGGAGACGTGACAGAAGAAAAGCTTACTTCAATGTTCTAACTAAACGCCAACAGATCATTTAGTTATTATTATGTTTTTGAACAGAAGTTGAGCACCAGTCATGGGGCTCCTCTCTCCTCTCTCCTAAAGCCTGTCGTTTTAGCACTGCAGCCACTGGCTCAGCCTTGCAGAGTGAGGTGATGTCACAAAGGCCAAATGTTCTACCGTACAAGTCTATGGTGAAAATTTTCAAATGATCAATACTCGGTCCCTGATCAACCAATCAAAAAGCTGTATACACGCACAACACACCAGATATTAATGAATGTTTTCGCATTTGGAACCTCCTCTCCAGCAACGAAAAATTGGTAAGATGAGAAGCGGAGCCAAATTCCAGCTACTGAAAGAAAGAAAGAAAGAAAGAAAGAAAGAAAATAAACAAACAAACAAACAAACAAATAAATAAATAAATAAATCGATCAATCATTATTTTTATTATTATTATTATTATAAAACTTAATCCTCAGCAGAACAGTAATTAGTGAGCAAAGTTTAAACCAAAGGACACAGGAATACAAGAATAAAGAATTACCTACCATAAATGACTACATGCATGTTCGGTAACATGGAAAGTACTGGATTTTTTTGTCTACAAAAGGAGTCTACAAGGTAGGCTGTTAAAATCATGGACCCTGAAAGCAGGACCAAGATGAACCAAACCGTGATTGTAGGGTAAACGTGTTTGTCAATTGCGTCTGCTTATAATTCAGTCATCTGATCCTCCACTATTAAAGGAGCCCTAATGAGGAGGGTCTCTAACGGGGTTATGAGCAAAATACAACCCCAAACATTTCAAAATCACTCCACAAGAAACTCACTGGGAGTGTCTAAGCCCTTAGATAAAACACAATAAAGTGACATGTATTTAAGTGACAACTTTTACTTATCATGTCAAACATACTACTCAGGACTTGGTACACTATTAGCTTTGAAGAAGCCATCAAACACTTTCTGGATTACTGCTCCAGCCCTGCCCTCAGGCAGGGATTTGCAGAATGGAAATTTATCTCACTCTACTCACGATGACAAAATTCTATCATCATAAACCTCTTGAGAAATCGCTGTAGTCTTAATCACCTTTTCACACATCTGGTAAGCCTGTTACCAGTACATTTTCTACAGTGTCCTCCATTTGCCACTCTATTGTGCTGCCTGACCTTTGTGTACGTGGGTTTCTGCTGGGAGCTCCAATTTCCTTCCATATTCTAAAGCCATGCCCGCCAGATGAATTGGAGATCCTAAATTGCACCTAGGTGGACATGGATGTGTTTGTCAGTGTGTCTGCCCTGCGATGGTGTTTCCCTGTCTTTTGCCCTACAAGCACTGGGATAGGCTCCAGCACCCGCCCCCCAACCCCTGATTATCCTGATTTGGATAATCAGCTCAGATAATGGATTAATAGATGAATGGATGTACTCTCTGACAACAGGATACATTTCACCATTTCATGGATAACAAATGCCTATGGTTGTAAAGTAGGATTCTTTATTATTGTTGTTGTTTTTAGCATTTTCATTAGCCTTTTTGAAGTGCTTTTTTTGAACTGTGCCATTAAAATGCACTGGAATTGTTGAAAGAATTCAACTGTCTTGCCTTTCAAATGTATTGAAAGCTTCTTTCTCTCAAGAGGTCTGTCAGAACACTTATGTGATTGCCTGATCAAAGTTATTTTATATTAGGTTGACTAATCATTTTCCACAATCATGTTGCATCACAACAAGCAGCATGTGAACTGCATTTATATCAGTTGGGTTCAGACAAATAAATGCTAATAATAATAATAATAATAATACCTTTTATAAAAAGATTTTTGGGCATGTGTTCTTGCAACAAAAAAAATCCCACACTGTTTGGCAGACAGCTGACGAGGTCTGCAGGTTTGTAGGGGTCAAGCTGCAAGTTACTTGATTCTTCACAAGCCAAAGCTGTGTTAGACCCACAGTCTATGGAGATCTGGCCTTGGCCTCTGGCAGTATTAGAGCATTTTTTATCCGTCTCTCACCTTTAACAGATTTTGACCTGCATTTACCCCTGCTTTATTTTCTTCTCCCTACTTGATTATTTCTCCCTACTTTGGTTAAATTTCAAAATCTAGTACACTGGGGTCATTAGATTTCAATAAGATGCACAAACTGAGTAAAATGATGCAGTTTATTATTAGCATGATAAATTACATGCTCAAAATGCTTTTCTGAGGATATTGTATCGACAGCAATTAACACTGATTAATTACATGTTACAAACAGAACATAATTAATCCTGTTAGGTGGATTTGGTGCATCACAGTGTGTAGCCCACTGTATAAAAATCATTTGTAATCATAGGTTTTGGTAGTTTTTAAACGTGGTACCAGTGTTTTGTTTTTGCGTGTTCCAGTTTATCAGGAAAAAAATGTACATCGTCCATCCTTACTTGTAACACACAAACGATTTCGGACCCTGCCAAGACAGAATGTCTACACTTACTGTGATTTGGCAAACAAATAAGATAACGAATAAAACTGGTCATTCTGTCATGTCTTTACGTTTATACCGATGTTTATAAGATCATAAAGTGTCTTGTAGGTATTACAGTCCTAAATGAACTGGACTGTGATAAGTAATAAACTATTTTGAAAAAAAGACTATAAGCACTTTGTAGTTACATAGACATCTTTAAATTACTAATAAAGCTATTCTTTTCAACTGTAGAGGATACAGTCTTGATAATATCGTGGAAAGGCCAGAATTCTCTGAAAAATCCCAGTCTGAGTGTTGAAATTCGTAATATAGAGCAGACACAAAACAATGTTATATGTTGTTTTATTTATTTTATTTTTATTAATTCCAGAATATTCTTCTATGGTTTCACAGAGTGAAATATATGACATTTTGCCCAGAAACACTGCATGCATGAATCTCATGGGGTGCATGGCTCAGGGCTCTTTGAAATGGTCTAGCCCAAGGTCGGAGTGATATTGTGAGGGTGAAACTGTCCCTAATAGAAATGACTAAACAGAGAGCCGGGTTAGCTTTAAGGGCCACACTAAAGGTATAATATATTAGATTACACTGTATTAGGAATGCCATGAAACAAAAGGCAGGTGTACTTAATAAAGTGGCTTGTTGGTGTATGTACAGTACAGTACTAGTCAAAAGGTTTAACATACCTACTAAAGAGATATTCTCTTTACTTTTACTATTTTCTGCAATAGAATAACAATGATAAGATATACTGCAGTGACAAATATTGGCCTTCATTTTGGAATAACAATGATATTATCATTCAGCATTTAAATTTCACTGCTAAAGTACTAAACAAAAATAAAGTTTTTCATTTTTGTTTTGATAACGAGCTCATACGCAGGCGTTCATCTGTTTATCTCTGAAACAAGCTTTGAACATTTGGAAATCATGTCTTTATGATTATTCAGCTGTTTATAAGATCATAAACCCGCATGTAACTAGGTAAATCTTTGTTATATATATTCATGGTCTTCTGCCTGTGCATTCCTAGACAAGAGGAAGCCTCGCCATGGTTTTAAATGAATATGTTGACACTAATGGGAGCCAGAAAGAGGGGATGCCTGTATTATTAATGCCACCCCTTTCTCTTTCTATTACACTTAACATGCCACTGAATGACGCGGCAAACTGGCAGTGAGGCAGTCGTTTTCACATGACATCAGTCAGTGTCCCGGTCAGGCCACTCAGCAGAGGTAATTGGGGAAGGAAACTGACAGTGGCAGAGGGGCATTATGAGGAGAGCACGGCATGCTTCATCAATAGATGCTGTGGCTCGTTAGAGGCAAAAAGTAACCAGTCTTGTTCCATCACATTTTGTCTTCCCAGTGCTCCTCTTGGCTTTTAGATTTGTCACACAGTTCAACTGTGTTTTCTTGGTTAGCTTTGTGAAAAAATTGTACTTGCATATTCAGAAGAATTTTGTTACTGCTGAGGATTAAATAAGAAGCTTTGGAATAATTCAATATTAATTATTTTTCACTCATAGATCGTTGAACGGAGGGGAGAAATTTTGTTGAAAAAGCAGATTTAAATCTTCCATCCATACCACCCATCAGTCGTGGACAAAACAAACGTCCTTGAAGCTTTTACTGTATCTTATTTGACAGTGTTTGATTTTTTAGCGTCATTATTTGACATTCAGAAGAGTCAGGGAAAAGGCAGACTGGAACCTGTAGATACTGCATGTAAATTAAATATCAAATTAATTGTCTAATTATGCATATTCCTTTAAATAAAAACAGTAATAGCTTTCTGCTTCCGAGGATTAGTGTGTAGGACAGTACTGCAAGGCTTAAGGACTAGGCCCTAGCGATGATGTGTAGCATTGCAGTCTTAATAAAACTTCTGTAATTTCGTAATTAGGCAACTTCCTCTTACGTTATCTCTTATCGAGGTTATCGGTATATGACCAGCTGCCTGATGGATATGAAGTCTGATAAAAAAAAAGCTTATTATCTTTTGTTGTTCAAAAACACTGTTTTTTCTTTATTTCGAGGGAAAACTAGTGGTGAAAGCCTAGTCATGTGTGCCTCTGCGTGTAAGCATGAAATTCACCCTCCGGCCCTGGATCTATTGAACACAATTACAAGCTGTTGGAAGGAACAGAAAATGTACCTCTGATTGGTACACCCCCAGGAATTCAGTACACAGCTGAAAAAGCACAGGAACGCCTCTGCGAATTAGGGACAGCTGAGAGAAATCACACAGTGTTATGAATATTCCCACAGAATGCACAGCAGTGCCTCATTGCTGTGGGTGTTGGTTAAAAAAGCTGTATTTTGTGCTCAAAAGGCAAGCGCTATGAAAGGAGAGTTCAGAGGCATATAGCATACTATAGCTTATTGTTGCTGTTAGATCAAAACATTGCATTTCCATTTTTATCTCCATTTCTTCATCATTTTAAAAAATCAGCTGCCTTTTACACTGTGTCAAATTTTCATGACGAATAGACCAACTGAGCAATCCAGAATGACCCAGTATCAAATCTTGCTACTTTGACTTACATTGAAACCCTTTTGCTTTCTCCTAACTACTAGGACAGCTCGTGGCATAGTGGTTAGGGCGTTACCCCTGCAATCAGAAGGTTGTGGGTTCAAATCCCAGCACAGCTAGTGTCATCACTGAGGTACTCTTGAGCAAGGTACCGTCCCCACACACTGCTCCCCGAGCACCCCTCATTGGTGGCTGCCCACTGCTTCACTTGGTGAATGGGTTAAATGCAGAGAAAGAAGTTCACACTGTGTGCTGTGCTGTGTTCACACGTGACTGTAAGGGGCCACTTTACTTAAAGTTCAGAATCAGAATCGTGTTTATTGGCCAAGTATGTGCAAGCACGTACAAGGAATTTGATTCCAGTAGATGGTGTCTCTCAAGTACAGTGTAAAAAACAACAACAATGTGTAAGGATTAGTGCTGGGAACGTTATCGCGTTAACGCATTATTTACTTAACGCCGACAATTCATTTATCGCGCGTTAACGCAGTTTTTTTTTTTGTTTTTTTTTTAATCCTTTTATTTTGAAAGTTTGTTGCATTTTTGTACTCGGGGTGCGAGCAGCAAGCAGCGCTCTGAGCTTCGGCTGGTTTTCGCGGGGTCAGGCGTCCCATTACTTTTGTCTATATAATATGTCATCATTACTTTTGTCCATAT
>JBBPCZ010000034.1:21566053-21578350 GCA_037974445.1 Brycinus macrolepidotus
AAACGTTGGGTTGGGGAAAGGACATTGCCGTCTTTTAGTTGTTCCCCCCCCCCCCCCCCCCACCAGAGGCTTCACCAAAAAAAATGCAGGTCTCTCATGCATATCTCTCTTGCACTTTTTATACTGGTTACATTTTACTGGAATGTTACAGAGCTGCATATTTTTTCAGGTCCTGACAGTTTCCTAAATGGGAATGCACATTTTATGTTTGCCAGGCAAAGCCTATGCAAATATCATACGCGCTGCAAATGGTGTAAATGTGGCGGCATTATTTCACCAGGCCACTGTGCTCACTCCTTGACACGGACCAAATATAAATTTAGCTCATTGATTTCTGCAAGGCTCTGAAAAAACCTGCTGACAAGCAGAAAAGGCCAGACATGATACACACATAAGCCAGCGCCTCACGCACACCTCTGAATAGATGTCCGTAGTCCGGCAAAGTAACATATCTGGCTGTGTGTCGAGAAGGGACTTATAACGTGGCTATTTGGCATGTGGCGTCGCTTAGAGCATGGCAGAGTAGTTCCTTTATTAATGAATGGAGATTCCCTGCCTTTTTTTTTTTTTTTGCTTTGCCTTGGCAGGCCATCATGAATGCATTAAAGTGCTCTTGACCCTCAGGATCAGCTCTGTTCTAGTTTGTTAACCGAGTCGACAAGCTTGAGCCGTTCCCCTAATGAGGTGCTGCTAGATAGGCGTAGCAGACTAGCTCTAAATGGCCTTAAACGCAAAGTTACTGTTATTCACTGATGTACACACCGTATACCATTTATTCCTCTTCCAAATCATGCTTTAATAATCATGCAAAAAAAAAAAATGTTCATTGCTTTCCTAACAATCCTCTTAAGGGAAGAAGAGAAGTAGATTAGGGAGATTTGCACAGTGTAGGCAAGGCCATATAATTAGCATGCTATCACAGTTGCTAAGTGTGTTCACAGCTCTT
Organism: Brycinus macrolepidotus; assembly: GCA_037974445.1. NCBI lineage: Eukaryota > Metazoa > Chordata > Actinopteri > Characiformes > Alestidae > Brycinus > Brycinus macrolepidotus. The sequence continues at coordinate 21,567,000 of JBBPCZ010000034.1, forward strand.
TAAGCTGAGTAAGTATGTCAAAATATCTTTGTGTTATTATCAGCTAGTTTTATGACTTTCATTTGACGATGCTCAGAGGCAACTGCTCAAGACCTGTACTCTGCACCTATCCGTCACTCTGTTGTACCAGCAGCATGGGCTGAATCAAACACCCGAGGCTGCTGTTTCAGTCAGGTTATTCAGCCGGGTGGGCCTGTCATTCTGTTACAGTTAATGGTGTGCTGATGGGATCACAGGTACATAGGGAAAGTCTAGAGAGAAAAGGAAAAAAGACAACAAATTAAAGGCTCTTTAAACAGGTGTCTTCTGAAAAAAGTAAATCGACAAATAAATTAGAGTCCTACATTGATCCTTCAAATTAAGGTTAGTTGTTTGCAGTAGTCTTGCTTGTTTTTTGTGGGGATAAAAAACGCATTGATTCCTTACAATGCGTCAGTCTGAAGGTAACAATTCTGCATCAATTCGGAACTGCTACAATCAGTTTTAATCAATTATATCAATTATAACACACACACACACACATATATATAGTGCATTACAGTGTCTGCTCGTCACCAAATGGTATATTGGTTTTATTTTCTTATTTTCCACTACTGTAGCCTTTGCTTTTGGATGAGTTTTTGGACTGTTCATAGTACTTACATAGACTTACATGGACTTACATAGTAATCTACAGTAATCATAGTAATTACATGTAGCTTAACTAGTTGAATTCAACACTTACAACCGCAAGGCCGTGGGTTTACTACAGAAAAAGAACACATACAGGATAAAAAAGCAGTAATATCTCTTTTTACTCCTTTTGTTTTTTGTCTGCTGAATTAATAAGGACACTGCATTAAGTTTCTCCAGTCACGTTACTCTTTTCAGGGTTATATTTATTTTTAATAAATCTGAGATTTGAGATTTCACAATATACTGCACTGTTTCCTGAGAAACAGTGAAGGCAACAATGGAAAAACTTTGATACAGCCACAGCCATCCATGGTGGCAGGGCTGCCAACTCTCACGCAATGAGCGTGAGACACACACATCTGACTGTCTTCTCATGCTCTCACGCCATACCTGCGATTTCTTACGCCAAAAATCTATTTTATCTATCTGATCTAGGCTGCCCGTTGCGTCGGGCCAAACACCACTTGCAATCGTTTAATTATGCCTTACGCACGGCATCCCTGTATGGTCAGCCTCCCCCCCGCCCCAAACCCCCACCCCAAGCTCACCACTCCCCACTCCCTGCTCCGGCCACACACACCCCAAAATCTCACTCCAAGGTTTTTGGAAAAGTTGGCAGCCCTGCATGGTGGAGAGACCAAGAGAGCCCTATTGGCCTCACTCTTTCTGGGTGCTCTCCAAGCATGGTAAGGTGTCCAGTGATGTTAGTGACAGTTCAAAAGCAGTGGCTAATAGTGCAGTGGCACTTCACATGTCTCAGAGGAATCATGTGCTATTCTTCACCCTCCTAATGCTAGTAGCATTGTGTGATAATGTGAGACCAAGCTGATAAGTGGAAACTGACAATGACTACACTGGAAAGACATTTAAGTCATTCTTCCCCACCCACCCCAAAGAATGGTAAAAAATAAAAACTTTTTTGTTTCCTGTGAAGTTAAGATCAGAATCATATAACCACTCTCTTCTCTTAATAATTGTAGGCGAATGCTTCCATGCCTTAGGGTGCTAGTGAACAGTGAGTTTGGTCTGTAGTTTTTGCCACGAGATTGGTATATTGTAGTGTGATTCTTGCATTGACTTATCCTTACTATGCCTCAATTCTATGCATTACTATTCGTCAGTATAAAGTGTCCTATAACAAAACATGTCTTCATAGCTCCCTTAACTAAAACTGTTTCTGTCATATTCCATGTTTCACGTTTCAGCCTGATTTCGAACTAAGCCCCAGCACTACAACTGTACTGCTAAACCGTGACATTAACTCTGGAATGAAGTAACTCCTCAAAACAGCCCTGATGGTCTAAATAGGCTCATGGCTAAGGAGCAGGACTTCCACTCAGTAGCATTCAAATCAGACATTAGGCTGTGGTAAATGCCTGGTGATTAAGAAGTGCAGCCATCTCCCCAAGTAGCACCTGAATGCTCGCTGAGAGCTGGGCAGAAAGGGATTATATTGTCAGGAGGTTTGTCCATTCTACAATTGGCTGCATTGAACAGATCAGCTCTGGCTGCTCTACATTTTGTGGCTAGTATAAGTTTTCTCTGTAATCCGTGGGTGAGTTCAGATGTGACAAATGCAGTTCAATCCTTGCTTTCCTATCTGTGGAAAAGAATCTTTCTGTTTGTTTGACACAGATGTTTGGTTGGGTCTTGTGTAACACAATTGCAAGAGAGTGAGCACATTTATATATCATATGGTCAGCCATAACATTAAAACCAGGGGAGGGAGACGTGAAATACATTGATGATCTTGCTAAAGTAAAATGGTCGGTTCTTCAGGTTAAAGAGTTCAAAGCAGGAAAAGGTCTGATGAATCACAGTTTCTTTGCAACAGTATTAATGGCAGTGGCCTCTTTCAGTCTGTGCACCCTGCCACACTTCAAAGATTTTTCAGGAGTGGTGTGAAGAACATGATAAAGAGTTGAAGGTGTTGACTTCTCCAGATTCACCCAAATCTCATACTGATCAAGCATATAAATGCCGTTTCCATGAAGGGGTGGAGGGGTGTGCCTGATCAGTAAAAATATTAGATGATCCATGTAAAAGTAGCATCTACATGAATACCGGGGCCCAAAGATTCCCAGGAGAATATTGACCCACTTGTTTAATATCACACTTTTAGTCCTTGTCAAAGTTGCTCAGACCCTCATACTTGCCCATTTTACCTGTTTCCAACACGTCATCTGCAAGAACTGACTATTCACTCACTGCTTAATATATCCCACCCTTTGACAGGTGCTACTGTAACAGTATAATGTTATTCACTTCACCTGCCAGAGGCTGATCTTATGTATATATAATATCTATCTAGCTAGCTAGCTAGCTATCTGTATATATAGAGAGAGATATTATCAGCCATTGACATGAATATGTTTTTTATTTCTAATCGTAAAAAAGCTGACAAAACATGTGGTGTGAGAAGCCAAATCACATGTGTGTGTGAATGTGGTATGTGAGGGAGGTGTGTGTGTGTGAGTAAGTGTTTGTGTGTGTAATTTATTCAGTTGAATTCGTTTGCGGACACCTGTTTATCTAACGCTTGATCCAAAATTAAGCTTATTAACAGGGACCTTGTACCCCTTCACTATATTAACAGCCCCTTCTGGGAAGGCTTTAAACTAGGTGTTGAAACATTGTTGTGAGGAGTTGATTGCATTCAGTCACAAGGACATTAGTGAGATCAAGTACTGGTCAGATGATTGCTGCTTGATCATAAATGCTACTCTAGCTCGTCTCAAAACAGTTCCACTCCTCCACAGCTGAATGCTTGGGCTAGTAGGCATGTTTGGGTAAGGTTAGGTCCTCCCTCTCTTTCAAAGAACAAAAGGCATCAACATGAGGTTTAATTTAGTTGGCATCCATATGGTTTTAAGGAAAAATGTGTTTTGGGTGGTATGGAGTTGACTCAAGCTGCAGAATTTACACAGTGAAATGCATTGTGACGTATTACATGGAGTAAAACGCTCCTTAGATTGGTCTGCTTTGGAGCTTTTTTTTTTTCATGTGAGTGGAGTTATAATATGATGAACTTGTGATGCTACCTAATTTGCTTGAGCTTGGTTAGGGTGGCAGAAAATAATGCACGTTCGGGGTGGTAATGAGGTCTTGTTGTTTAATAGGAAATGAAAATATGTTTTGTGACTAAGCTCTTGGTGTCAGTGCTGGGGGCACAAAATGAAGTAATTTGCATCACTAAAGAAATGATCCAGACTCTGGAACAGAATTACCTGAAAATCTTACAGTTCATTACCCACTGTGTTTTAAAGGACCAATGACATCCTTAAGATCCCTTTCGGAGTCAAGAGTTACTTCTTATGTTCATTTCATAGTTGATTGAATCGACGTAGGATGCCAGAACCTTAATCGAGGGTCAATTATATATATATATATATATACACACACACACACACACACACACACATATATATATATATATATATATATATACACATTACATTTAAACCCTCTCCCTTACATTTAAAACAAGTAGTCATCAAGTACTGTGAGCAGGTAAGTAGGCCATGGAGTTGGTTATGCTACGTAAGTAGAGTTAAGAGAGGCAACATTAAGGACATTAGGTTCCCCCCTGTTATGTATAATTCATTAAGAGAGAGAGACATAAGTGCTTGAATAAAATTACCCATGTTGTAGTTATTTAACCACCATTTACTTTTGCTTGTTCTGCTGACTGTGCTAAGCTTGTTTCATTACACTGTGGTCTATTAAAAGCTTTTTAGGTCTCATTCCATGGTGCTGCATTTTGTGTACCCAGTAGTGTACTATTGTAAGACGGTGGTCATCAATCCTGCACATGGAGATCTACCATGCCGCAGAGTTTTGTTTCCATCACAGTCTGCCTCAACTGCTCTAGATATTTCTTCAGAAGTTCTTGCTTGACAAGAGAAGCTACATTAGTGCTCGATAAGGGGAGAGTAGCACGTTAGATGCAGGTTGGAATATTGTATGTGTCATAATACTGCATTCATGCAAACTAGTATGGTAACTGCATTTGTCAATTGGTAGAATAGATGTAGTTTTAATTGTCTCAACAAGGTTCTGAAGCATTCTGAAGCATTTTTGAGTTGCAGAATTCCAGTATATTTAAAAGAAATACTTCAAAAATTATGTTCAAAGTACATCAGTGATGTCTTTATTTAATGTGTCAATGTGCCATGACAAGGTGAGTGTACATGATTTGGTACACAAGTCTCAAATAATGGAGCACCAAGCCATTTTTAACTGAATGCCTTTGGATAACACAGACTTCGAAAACATAACACAGACTTAGTTTCATAAATAATACATATGTATTTTTTTAAATATATTTTTTCATTGCCTACAGGGTAAATGATGCGCAAAAATTACAGTACATATAATGATACTTCAGGTTTTTGAAATACAAATGGTAAAGTACACAGATCAACAATTCTTAGCAAATTATGACTACAGTAAGAGAAATGTGTTTAGAAGGGGATATTCTGTTGGGGCTTGCAGCAAAATATTGTAGCTGTGATAAATTATAGCTGTGATAAACCTAATATATTACAAACAAACGAATGAATACCTCAATTTATCCAGACACCCAAAGGGTCATAGAGCCGATGAGTTGGTTGAAGGTCATTTGCATATTACGCAGTTCTGCGACATTAGTGTTGCCAATTGATGTTGTGACAACAATTAAGAAATGATATATTGTGCCCAACTGAATTAGTACAGATTTAAAAATCTGTACATTTAAAATACACTCTCTTCCACGCACAATGTATACACAAAGAAACATCCTTCAACCTGGCGCATGGTTTCCTATTGTCAGGCAGCAAGGACGGTAAAGCTGACCAATGGTTCCAAGGGCCATTTGTGAAAAGGGGACTACCCATGGGATGAGTCAGGCATTAAATGGGACCATTTTTGCAATGTTTTATCCATCAGCTGGGACCCTCCTGACTCACCTGGTGTGTGGACAGCAAAACTGGAAAGTGGATAAAGAAGTGGACATATTTATTTTGCCTTCCATACTTCAGTTCTGGTGGCTTATTCCCCAGCTCCCTATGCTGTTTCCCTATTGCACACAGCCCACAGACCATTACCGACTCAGCCTTTCCGTCTGTGCGATGGTCTCTCTGAGACCGAGTGTCAGTCAAGATAAATGTTCCTGTTGGTCTTGGACCCTCAAGGGGGCTGCTGTGACCAGCTTGCAGGGCTGTATGTGCCAGTCCCGTGGAGGGCATCAAGCTCTGCCACGGTGCATGTGCAGACAGAAAAAGAGTGGGTAAACTCCCAGCCCAGAGAAGCAGCACCCAAGAGAGAACCTCTGCACAGGGAACAGCCATACTCTGAGCCCTTTGAAGCCTCCATTTTTGCCGGTGATAACATAAATTTCTATGAATTATTTCTCACTCTTAACTCATCAAAGCAATTGAAGAAATCTGCTGAAGATCTCTCCTTCTGCCAAAGCTCAGTGTAGAGAGGACGGAGATAAAGTCCTGCCATCCAGAGCGAGGAAACGGTTGCAGAACTTTTCAGAAGCATCCGTTGTTTTGTGCTTTGGGAAGCATTTGATATGGATCCGTGCAAAGGGACTAAATATGATGAGGAGCAGCAGTCAAAAATATTTTTGAGGTGACATTTTTTGAGGAGAGGGTAGAAAAATACTGATGAGGACTGTCTGGACAGACTTGACATGTTTGAAATTCGAAACAAATGGAAAGAGTCAAAAGTGCAGACTCAAACCTGTAAATAAAGAATGTGAATCAAATGTTTTTCATCATCATCATCATGTAACTACTTAAGAATGTATATAGTGACATATATATAGTGTAGGCTTCTAAAACGAGTCTTTTCACTCTATTTTTTCGTAGAAATGACCACACAAGCATTAATGTGACGTGAAATATGAATGCCATATAACAAATGTATGCTTTGTATTACTATAACAAATGTATATATAACAATACATGAAAAAAATAAGAGACTGCATCAATTTTTTTCTGGTTATTGCTTTTGTAATTTGTGGGAGTGAGTCTGTGTAAAATGTGCAGGTCACTATTGTTTTATGCACTGTTGACCACATTTGATTCAAAATTCCAAACAAAAAAATATTTGAAGAAAATGTAAAAATAATACCTATAAATAGTTTATTATACCTTGGAAATGTTAAACTACACAACATTCTTACATTATTTTACAATTGCAACAATTAAAATAGTCATGTTAAAAGCATAGTGTGTGCATGTGTGAGCTCTGTTTCATCCCATCAGAAACTGAATCAGGAGTGAAGCTGCTGGAATACAGCACATAAAACAGCTGCTATACAATCACTACTGCACTTACAACACATATGGAGGCATTTCTTATTTTTTACACAGCTCACACTGCATTAGTTCATAAAAGAATAGGAACCTGTGCATTTTACACACACACACACTACCGCAGACTGTACAAACAGTGAACAGAAAAAAGGGGAAAAGTGTTCTCGTATGTTTTTTTCCATGGGTGTATATATAAAGCAGTCAGCCTCATCACTAAAACCACTGATAGGTGAAGTTAATAATATTAATTATCTTGTTACAGCTGCACCTGTCAAAGTGTGATATATGGTGATATATATCACATAGCAAGTTAACAATTAGTTATTGAAGTTGAGGTGTTGGAAGTAGAAAAAATTGGCAAGCGTAAGGATCAGAGCGACTTTGACAGAAGCCAGATTGTGATGGTTAGATGACTCATTCAGGTCTTATAGCGTGTTCCCAGTATTCGGTGGTTGATACCTACCAAAAGTGGTCCAAGGAAGGGCGACTGGTAAACCGGTAACAGGATAACAGGCCTCCAAGGTTAGCATATCCAAACCCACACAAGAGCAACTGTAGTACAAATTGCTGCAAAATGTCAGAACATGTATGGGGCTGCATAACTGCAGACAAGTCCAAATCATCAAATGGATGACCAGTCGCATGTGCAATGCTTACTTGGGGAAGAAATGGCACCTGGATGCACTATGGAAAGAAAACAAGCCGGTAGGGGCAATGCAATAACTGCTTTTACTGAGGAAAACTGGATGCTACTTTGACATGTACCCGTTACCTCAACATTGTTGCACACCAAGTACATCCCTTCATGGCAGCTGAATTCCCTATAGGCAGTGGCCTATTTCTGCAGAGTAATGCATCCTGCCATACTGCAAAAATAGTTAAGAAATAGTTTGAGGGACATGATAGAGTTCAAGCTGTTAAATTGGCCCCCATATGGTCCAGATCTTAATCTAATCAAGCATATGTGGGGTGTGCGGACTAATGTCTTGGTGCCAGATTCCACAGCGCATCTTCAGAGGTCTTGTGGACTCCATGCCTCTATGGGTTAGAGCTGTTTTGCCGGCATGTGGGAACCAAACAATATTAGGCAGTTGGCTTTAATACCATGGATGGTCTGTGTATATTTCTATGAGATATGAAATATAAGGTCAGCTTTTACTTCTGTGTTTGTTTCCAATTTGAATGAACCTGAGAGTTGATATAAGTGAAAGTTAAGTAAAGTAGTTGAGTTAAAACCGCATAGGTCAAACAAAAACTTTGATTTGCTACAAAGTGTAAGCATTTATTGATCCTTGTGCTTTGATGCCTTGTGATTACTTGACTTTTTCATGCCAGCTGTAGAATTCAGCATCCCTTAGTGTGATCAAAGAGCAGGGATAATTTCATATGGCACTGTGTCTTTACATTGGCCTGACCTTTATTTCTGAGGAGCCCTCTGTGTAAGTCACCTTAATCTGACTCTGGTTGTTGTGCATTTGAGTGGGACACAGTCCTGACCCTGCTGGCAGCTGCCTCCAAAAACGGCTGACAAATTCAATCAAAGCAGAAACTGGCCTGCTTTGATAAAGCCGCGCACAGTCCATTATGAACTGCTAGCTCTATTGCCATATCTTTGTCCTGTGCCCAGCATATCCTTTACTGATTCTGAATGATAGGACATGAAGTCTATGGCCCTTATCTGATAAACTGACAAAACCTTTCTGCCAGTCCAACGTTCAGTCTGACAAAGATATGATGCCTGAGGTTTTCTTGCATGGTTGGAGCTTTAATCTTTAGATATCACCGATGATGATTGAATTTTATAGTTATTATTTGTCACCTACAGCTCATTGAAGCAATCATAGAAATTCTGTAAAAAAAATATAGGTTATAAGCTTTTAATCAGTGCCACATTTCTGTGCATACGCTAATCAGCCACAACATTAAAACCACTGACCGGTGAAGTGAATAACATTAATGGTTTTTGTTACAATGGCAGTTGTCAAGGGGTGGGCTTTATTGTGCAGCAAGTGAACAGTCAGTTCTTGAAGTGTTGGAAGCAGAAAAATGTGCAAGCATACAGGTGTGAGTGATTTTGAGAAGGGACAAATTTAGAAGTGACAGAGCGTCACGGAAAATGGACATTCTGTCAGTTACACCTGCACTATCTAATACAACTTCATTGTCTGAACATCAACGTTTGCAAACAACCATCACTGAACAACAACCCATCTAAGCCAGCTAATTACACTATCTAATACAATTACACTCTCTTAATATCAAAGTTTGCAAACAACCCACTCCACTTTCATGTCAGATCCCCACTCACAGTTCTGGTGTTGTTAGTAAGTTGTGCAGCATAATGATTATGATATTTTTTTTTCTTAATTTCTCAGATTTTGTCTGTATATGTGAGTATCAAATAGTGAACCCAGTCTTGTACATCGTATTGTGAGCTGAGTCTATTACACTCCAATGACGATGTAATGTGATGTGATTTCTTGTTCCTTCGGATGCTAACAAAAAGATACATGCTAACTTTCCAACAGAAGGATCAATAATTTAATGCATTTAATGCAATTAAATTTTGCTGAAAGTAATTTTGGACCATATTCTTGTCTTACTGATAGTGCTGGAATTGCTAAAATTAATGTTCTGTTCTGTTTCAGTATTATTTTATTTTTTATTCATACGGGGTTAAGAGAGTCTGACGTATGATATTTTAAAGAAGAATTGCGCTTCCTTTCAGTTACTGCCTCGCATGTTGAGTTGACCGGGGGTACGAGCTGCAAGGAGCAGACAGCAGTTCTTCCCTTATTGCAGGTGAATACCATTGGGCACTGGTGGGGTGCGCTCTGTAATGTGGAGCTAATCTGAGCAGCCCCCTTGTCAGAGCTGTCAGTGTGCAGCAGCGGTGGGCGAAGAGGGCCCAGCCACTGCCGGAGGTGTCAGGCTGAGCAGCTTGCAGGTTGAGGGATGGGCTGGACGAGCCTCGCTGATGAGGAGGTGGAAGCGCTCCATCTGTTTCCACTTAGAGCTGCCTCACTGTAGCACATCCTCCCTCCATTCCTCTTTTCTCCTTCACTCGCTCACTGCCATCATTTTTTTTTTTTAGCCCCCTCTCCTCCACTGTCCCTCCTTTCCCCCGCTCTTTACATGAGTCAGCCCCCTCGCATCTGTTGGTCAGTCGTCATTTGCTGACCTCTCGGTCTAGCTGTCCATCTCTACTTTTCATTTTCTCCTCACCTGCCTGTCCTTTCCTCTCTCATTGCTTGCCCTTTGTCTCGGTGGCTCATCACTGTACTGATTTCACAGGTGTGACACTTTGTCCTCTGAGTGTAGATGGCTCTTGCCTTCAGCCGCAACTCCCTAATTATCCCAGCTGGCATTCAAATTCAAATAATTTGCATTGAATGACTTCGCTGTATTGGTGCAGTGTCCTCAATAGAAATGAACCATAAATGAGCCAAAGGTTACTGTAAAAATTGTTTTAATGAATTTACTGTATTAAAAAAAAAAATCAATCCAGAGGTGACAGTACTGCGCGCAAAGTACGCTGTCTAGCCAGTTTATTAATCAGAACTCCCTTGAGCCTATAATCATTTGTCATTTTATTAGGTACATCTAGAATTGAAGCCTTGTCTGTTGTTATCTACACAATTTTCCATTTACCTCAGATGTAGCTGATCAGCCAAAAATTCTCAGGTGTCTGAATTTTGCTTCTTTAGTTCAGAACTGCAGCTGCAAAGCTGATGTTGCTAATACTGGAACCTAGGTCTTAAAACTGAGTTCTAGCATTTGTTAGCAACATTAGCCTTGCAGTGGGAGTTCTAAACTAAAGAAGCAACATGTAGACACCAAAGATTTCTTAGCTGGTCAACTACATTTACGGTAAGTAGAAAAATGATTTCTCTAGTAACTATTTCTCTATTAAGCGATAAGAAACCGTTACTTTATGTAAGGAAATGGCAAACCATAGAAATAGTTAATTTATATTTAACCATCTAGGCTGGTAACTTGATACTTCTGATGTTTATTACCGTTTTCCCAACTAGAATTGGTACTGATATTATTAGTTAAGCAATATAACAAAATGATTGTATGAGATATGAATATATGTTTATAAGATAAGAAAAACCTTTATTAGTCCCACAAGTGGGAAATGTGCATTGTTACGGCAGAAAGTGGACAGAACAAAAATAAGAGCGGCATAAACAGTAGAATAAAAGCTATACAACAAAACAGTATAATATAAAAAGTACACTATACAAATAATACAAAAAAAAGATATAGAAGTTTGTGTATGCAAATGTATATATATATATATATATATATATATATATATATATTAGGGCTGTCAGTAGATTAAAATATTTAATCGCGATTAAT
>JBBPCZ010000034.1:21578450-21589573 GCA_037974445.1 Brycinus macrolepidotus
TTACAGAACTTGAATAATTCAAAGAAAACAAATCTCTTGTTCACTCTTAAACAAAATGGCAATAATAACCTTTGACGTACTTCTAGTAGTGTTTTGCCATCCAATTGGTCACATTGCGAGAGGAGAGTTTTATGGCAGTGGTTTTTTATACTTCAGGTGATCCCTTAATCAGTACCTCATAAAGCAGAATGAGGTCTCTTATTTTATACATATATATATATATATATATACAAAATATCTGCATTGCTGTTTATTCACTAACTGTAACGTAATGAGAAAAAAAATAAATAAATGAAAGTGCAGTCATTATGTAGGAAGTGTTCTTATTGGGTAGCCAAACATTTGCATTCAATTGTATAGACGGTTTTTGACAAAGAATTATTGCAGAAAAAAGAAACACACACCCACACACACACACACACACACACACACACAAAACACATTGTTTGCTAGCTAGCTAGGCCCCCTTTACTTTGTTTTTAATTTTATTTTTCTTCAGGTACTTCTGTGATATTAGAATTTGGTCCCTTTTCCTCTTTCTTCATTTCTGCTGCTATAACAGCCCGATATTGTCAGACCGGTGTCATCTATGTGTATTGCATTATGGTTACCTAAAGATGGATGAAGGCTTTAGTCATTCAGTGGCCTCTGTTCTTCAATCTTGCTGATTCAGACCGTTCTAGCGTTTGAATTATTATTTTGATTTCCTGCTGTTTTCTATATTTTACTTTGCCTGACATCTCTCGCCTTAGATGTCCTCCTGCCTTGATATAAACATGTGATTTACGATGAGTGGTTTCAGTGCATTCAAATTCCCCAGACTTCAAAACAAAAAATAATTATGTAATACCCCGTCAAATCTCCCTTAGAAAGTCTTTATGGCACTGACAGGGTGCATAAATTCAAATCCGGTTTGCTGTATTGCAGGGCGGCTGTGGTCAAGTCGATTTATATAAAACACCTTACAAGACGCATGCTGATAAACTGCTGTGCGACCTCAATCACACAAAGAGGGCCATAACCCTGGCTGCATTTCCATATTTATTTCTCTCTGATAAGATTGGTTTTTGTCTGTGGATGAGTGTAACCCATTTCAAGGGACATATCAAGGGACAGCTGCCCCCCTCTGCCTGACTGCTTCTCTTTCATCTGGACTTCTTTTTTTTGTAAAGATGCATGTCCATTGTAGGCTATCCATTCACATTTCTTGAGAAATTATAAACAAACTATCAAATGCAAGGCATGGCTGAAATTGCACATCAGCACAATATATAGGTGGGCCATAGCTCTGACATTGACTTTCTTTACCCCTCTCAGCTGTCCTGGCTGAAATTGTGATCCTACTTCCTGATAGACTCCAAAAGTGTGTGGCAAGCAGGTCAAGCTATTATTATTGCGACAGGCACCAGGCTCTCCAATGGATTTCAAAATGTATTTTGTTAGCGTGTATAGCCTAGTGCAGGAGGGAGTGAAAAAAAAGGATGGGAGTTCAAAAGCTCAGAGCTATTTGGAGAAAGAGATGATGTTAAGGAGGAACGAGAAACTGACTTCTGAAAAGGGTTCGACTGATCTTTTTTGACCCACACACCAGGACTAAATTCAAGGAAAAACCTGACCGATATAAATCTTACCGGTTTGACCTCTATGGCTGCCAGAGAAATGAGCAGGTGGTTACTGGCAGCTTAGCAGATTCTATAAAGATTGATATAAGAAGATGAAATAATTAAAGTAAATTATGGGAAAAAAATGCCATTAGGGTTTTGGCTACAATATAAAATAATGCATTGAATATCAGTCCTTTATTAGAATGATTTTCACAGCTGTTGATGAATTTGTGGGCCTTAAGTATCAGCCAATGCATTATCAAGCTGTGGCAGTGGTGAGTATTAGCATGTTGGGTACTCTGTTTATGGCTTTGTATGTGTGCTTGGCTTTGAATGCACACGAATCCCTGGAGTCGATCATAGCTCCAAGATGTGTTAGGAACCTTTCATCCACTGACCTTTAATTCCCGCAATGAGGCTTGTGTGCTGCAGATGATATGGCAATCTCTTTGATTTTTTAACTATGAACTCTTGCTTTGTGAAAAGTTCACGGCTGCTCTCTGTGCCATTATATTTGTTTCCTTACGCTGCCATGCCTGCTCTTTTCAGACGATCCTTTTTTCTTTTTTTTTACTGAGGATATTTACAACCTTAGGCCTCAAAATTAGTCCACATCCATAAGCAAACATTTAGGAAGGTGCTGTTTAGAACGGAATCAGTCTCGTCTATGTGTAACAGTGCCCTTGGCTTGGACAGGGGCAGTGGTGTGGCAACTGATGTGCCTCCGCCGCTGATGTGCACCTAATAACTGATGAGCAAATCATTCAGAAAAGTGCATTCTCTGCATCATAACCCGGGACAACACATGGCTGCCTAGCTGGCGCATCTTTATGTAAAGTGCCTTGGCGAGTGCAGGATAAAACGCGCCACTCTCGCTGCCTCCTTCTGTATTCTTCTGTGCATGCAAGCGTTTTTTGGAGATTTTCAAATACTGTACTGCATTCACATTCATTCCTCCCTGCCAAATGTGATGAATATCACTTTCTGCCCTCATTCACCACCTACATCTATGATGCATTTAAAAAGGCATGGCAAAACATACAGCAAAAATCTATACAGAAAATGTGTGGTGGTGTTTGTTGCAAAAAAAATGGCTGCCAGGTTTTGAATGGAGCATAATTATGTGGCACTAAGCAGATGGCTGTGAATCCTCCAGAGACGCTGCTGTAATTGCAGGTGATTTTTTCCTTTTGTTTGTATTAAGCGGACTCTCTAGTGTTTTCCAGTCTGCTGCATCTGTATCAAATCATCGATTACTATGAATGCCTAGATGGTTACATGTAGCTAAAAAGTAAAAAGTGCCCAAATGCACTTCTCCTGAGTATAATTACAACTTATATGTATATAAAAGTATGGAATGTTCTGTTTCTCATAAATAAGCATGTCTTATTTAACCCTCATAGTCTCATATAATTAAACAGGCAACTTTCAAACTATTAACCAGACATGAACCAAGAGATGAAGGCCTATTGCTTTCTGGGAATCAAAAAAATGCATATACTTCATCTCTTAGGATATTAATGCATGTTGTATTTGATAAATTACAAAGATGTCCAGTCGTTTTTTTTCCTTGGTATCTAGGTAGATATAGCCAAGCTAGCTGTTCTGTTGCTCAAGCCTGCAAGACCTAAACAGATTTAACCACTGACATTATTAGAAGGACTTGATTTGCAATGGATGGGATTGATTTAATGAGAAAACACAGCACTCTAGCTCCTCTGAAGTGACTGGTTCAGTGACTGACTGCGAACCAACGGGAAAAGGAAGTGGAAAAACTCACTATAAAACTGCTACATAAATGCTCAGATTTATGTTAATGCATGTTACAAGCTTCAAATAAAACACAGAATGACTTTTTCAGGCTTCGAATATCCATGATTAATAAAGAAAACTAAAAAAACATTTTACTAGAAATCCCTTATGGGAAATTAATATTATTGTTGAGGTGATTTTTTGACATGTGTAGTCTAATCTGAAGGCCTAGCTCCTGCAGTCATGGTTTGCAACTGGTTTGGAACAGTGTATGAAATCTACAGGATTTTTATAACAATAAGTACAGCAGGACAGTATGATTTGATCTGAGCACTGCTGGTACATGACTGTGTAATGTAAATTTAAAACTAGATAAATAAGAGAATGTGTTAAACCTTTATTTATTAACAGTTATTAATAAAAAAAACAGCTATAGTACATTTGTTTTTTTCTCTGTAACAAATCACCTCATATTCTTCCCTTTGGGAAACATATTTGTATCTCAATTTACAGGGATCTTTTGCTAAAGAAAGAAACAGTGTCTGCTATTATAGCTGTTTGAGGCAACAGTTTTTATGTTCCTTCAGAGTATAGAGAAGGCATTACATTTGTTTCATCAATTTTGCAGATATGTCAAATTGAGATTAGGTCGAAATGGATGGGGTTTTGCTTTAATGGTTTGTTCATTATCTTGGCTATATGCCCTGTGTAATGTATTTGCTTGTTACAGGTTGGAATACCAGTGGACAGTGTAACATTGCTGTTGCAATGTGATGAGCATGAGATCTCTAGTTTTTCTCACTTGTCTTTCACAACTCACTCCCTTCTCTGTTCTGAGTTTTGCTTTATTTAGTAAAGTTTGCTCGGGTGTATTCCAGACAACTCTCTTTTCTGCCATTCTGTTCATCTTTGTTGCTTGTCCTAAACTGGTTTCTCCTTCAGCTGTCATTTTTTTTCATAAGGATTAAACTTCATAAATATGTTTTTCAGAATGGAGGGCATGAATTACATGAGCAGAATTTAGAGCAGAGATTGACCTTTAGTGCAAGGTTACTTTTTGTTTCCCTCAACCTACCACTTTTACAGCTACATTGTTTGAACAGTTTTAATGAACTGATAGTCTTATAACTCTTAAACATTGCAGTTTTGTGAACAATCTCAAAATCTCAATGAGGGGGGTCGTTTATGGAGGTAGTGTCCCACTGACCAGGTGTCATGGCTCACCAGTTTTAGAAACGGCTACATTTATTAACATATGCAGGGATTGCCTGTATCTTTTTGTACTGGTTGCATATTAGAAATGAACTGTTAGTTGTGAAAAGATAAATCTACAGACAGATTTCCTAAAGGTAGACCTTTAGCGGAACTCCATTGAGGAATGTGACCCTTCTCCTGTATGTGTGGACAGATGTGCTGTAACATTTTCCATTCATAGTTTTCTTTTTTGGTTACAAATGCTGTCACTGGGGTGGTACTCTCAAGGGTACATAGATAGTACCTTTAGTTAGAGGACATACTTGAACCTGTTGCAGTTTTTTTATTTATTTGTTTAATTTTGTGTGGTTTTATTTTGTTTTTTCTGCTGTGTGGATATGAATGGTATCATTTCAGGAACTATGTAACAGATTATATAATTTTCTGATTAAAACTAGAACAAAGAGGCACTTACTCAGCACTGGCTCAGTAATACTATTTCCAAAACCAAATCAAAGTCCCGTCCGAGTTCTCATAACATTCAGGTAGCATCTAGGGGTGTTGCACAGCCACATACTTGATTCTCAAGTCAAAGGCTAACAGAAATCCAGACGTACCAGGCTGAGATAGAGAGATTTGTCAGAAACATCCACATACGATACAAGACATCACAAACACAAGCGCCAGCCACATCTAGCCATGAGGGAGAACGGACAAAGATATCCAGGTTGAGCTGAGCTTTAAAAGGGACATGGAAGGTAGGCACAGGTGAGGCTTAATAGGGTAGAGGGAGAAACCAAAATGAATGTAACGATGGCGGGGGAGGTGTGGTACCCAGGCTCAGTACTCTGGAGACCGTTTAAATAAAATAGCTTAATGACATATAACCATAATAACTCTAGACTTCTAACTGTGACGCTATTGAATTAAAAATATGAAGTCATTTATATATTTGAACTAACACTGAAGAAGATTTACATTTACATGATTTAGATCTCTGGCACACCCTACTATAATGGAGATAATGGAGATTTCACCTTTGATCCCTCTTCAGGGCATTTTTATTGTTACGTGGATCCAATCACTTCAGAAGCAATTGACCTCAAAAATAATCTTTCCAAATGAGCAAATTCTCTTGATGTTTTCATGTTGCAGCTGGTTACCACAGCCTGACCTTCATCAGAGATGAGTTTACTGAGAGTTCACTTTTTCTGGCATGTACACAACGTTTTTGTCTTTTTATGTGCCATTTTCCCAGCAAATGCTGAGCTTGCTTACCAAAATTCCAAAGAGCAGGAACCATGAGGCAAATTCGTGCATCTCTACCATCTTTTACACAATTGAAGCAAGCTGATGGGAATACAGAGCTAAGCCTAAAACCCCAAGAGAGCACTCTTTGAAGGATGTAAATTAAAGCATGAATGTGGTGTGCAAAAGAGCTTTATAATGGAAATGGTGGGCCAAAGTGCAAATACTCGGAGCTGAATTTGCATCAGACCTGAGGTCTCACGGCTAGGGTTTCAATCCATTATGCACTTTAGTTTCTGGAAAGCATTTCTCTTCAATTTTAACAGATGTTGTGGTGTCAGCTAAAAATGTAATATAAGAGTGTTGTATTTCAGCAGTTATCTTTGCATCATGTTTTTTCTACAAAATTTTGACCAAGCTTGAATGTGGGTGCATCTTTTAATGTCACTTTGCCGCTTCTCATGTCTTATATCCCCTTTGTCACTTTAAGGGTACTATATAGAGAGTGTCAATATGTACCATCAGTGGATTATTGAGTTCTCTCAAACCTGTTAATATGGAATGCAAATCTAATTACACAGTTTATTGTGAATTCACAGTACAGTTAAACTGGTACATTAAAATAAGATAACAAAATTTACAAAATTAAAAGCTCTGATTATAAAGCTTAACATGTCCTTTCTTTCTGAACTTGAGTGTCCTTATGAATATTGGTGGTTTTGCTCTCTCCAACAGTGGATGGTTGTATTGACTGGTCAGTGGACCTCAAGACATATCGCGTCCTGGCAGGAGAGCCTCTGAGGGTGAAGTGTGCCCTTTTCTATAGCTATATCCGCACCAACTACACCATGACCCAGAATGCCAAGCTGCGGCTCATCTGGTATAAGAACAAGGGTGACTCAGAAGAGCCCATTATTTTCTCTGGCCACCGGCTCAGCAAGGAGGGTGACTCCATCTGGTTCCGCTCAGCTGAGATGGAAGACAATGGCTTTTATACTTGTGTACTCAGGTGAGTTCTTTTTAATCACCTTTGGAGTGCCTTTACTCTTTTGACAGGATGTGCCTATATCTCTCTGATTCAAATATGTACACATTTTTTACATTCATTTATTATAACTTTAATGTATCAACACTTTTTGTCTTTTTTTACTTGCTTTTGGCAGCCATTGTGTTTTATTCTTGTACACATGTGAACAACACATACGTTTCTCCACATTACAGTGTTTTGTGACATATGAGCTGCAATAAAACAGTAACAGGCAAACAGACTGGCGACAATGAAACAGACATTACTTAGGGTAACAATAAATCCTATTGGTCGTATTGAAATGTTCCTCTTTTTTGTACCAGAGTACGAAGCCACATCACAATATTTAGATCAGTCAGCCAACCTCAGCCAGCCTCACCCACCCTGCCCTGCATTCACATGAGTGCGGAATATTAGAAATAAATGCAAGAGCACAGAGCAATGTCATTTTTCTCACTCTCCTACTAAATATAGGTTACAGTTACCTATACGAGAAACTTCCAAACAATACAAACAAACTATGTGGTATTGAGCAGAGATTACCACCACTGCAGTAATGATCATTTCCGTTAGCCTGTTTAAGGAGTTTAATGTTAACTCTGGGGTTAACATTAAACTCAGGAGTCATCTGATGTCAGATGTCTGTTTGTTCAGTTAATCACATACATTCCATCAACCCCTCTGCTTTCATTTTAAGTTTCTCTCTCATTGTTTGTGTTTGTGTGTGTGTGTGCACTGAGATTATAGAAAAGAGATAAGACATTTTAAAAAGTCATGTATGTGTTTCATAAACTTAATATACATTCTTCCTAGCTCTCCTGCAGCCCTCAGCATTTGGGTGTTCTGCCACCCAACCCCTAATTCAGAGCTTCCTATGTCTTCAACTGTTTTTTAGAGTCCGGATGCTTCACCACTCATCTTTACTATATCCCCTTCAGCCACATATCCAAACACAGCACATTTTCAGTTAGGCACACATCTGTTCTTCTTTTTATCTTCCTTTCTCTCTGAGGGAACCTCTCTGTCTATTCTGTCTGGACCCACCAGTCCGTTCCTGACAGTTTTTCATTTTTCCTTTTTACTCTTTCCGCCTCTTTTCGGGCTAATCCCCACTGATACACCAGGCATTTTCTGGCTCGTGGCAAGACTTTTTACACCACCTATCACTGCAAGTTCGAGCCCACTATCTCCACTACTTGTGGCCCACTCATATTGCTCAGTCTCTCAGTCTCTCAGTCTCTGCGTTAGGGACCTTTCTTAAAACCCCGATTGGCATGTCGCTTTTTCCCCACTGTATCATTACTGAATTATTCATATTATTTACTGAATAATATGTCTTAAGATTAATAGCTCAATCATAAACCTACAGTTTATGTGCTTCCTGCATTACCAGGTTTTCATGTAAACCGCCTCCATAATACACTTGATATCCCTTCAGGACAGCAAAACCGTGGCATTTTTATCTAACAAAACTTATTGGGCAAAAGTATGTATCAGTCTATGGCAGATTTCTCCATTATAATTAGGTGAATATTGTCCATATTTTATTCTACTTGGACTGAATAATTTTGAACACTCCAGTTCCTTTGTTCCCCAATTGTCATGAATTTTGTGTAGAAAACAACTAGTGAATATTTTTGTTTTTTAAACTTGTTTTTCCATGTGTGTTTCAATATTGTTCGCTGTCATTCAGGTAGTGCTGTTTAAAGTTAGGCTTTTGCCTTTGGTCAGTTGATTTTAATGATTACAAAGCAGACTAGCTAACTAATGTTTTTTTAAAAAAACTAATGACTGTGGCTACAAATATCCAGGATAAAACAGCAAGACTTAGTCTGCTGCCAAAGGTGATAACGAAAATGACAACAGTAGTGTTTCATTATATTCATTATATGTTGATGGTTTGCTGCACTTGGCTACTTAAAATGTAAACAAACTAAACCCATGATAAACACATTTTTTTTGTTTGACTAATTGCATTCATATCGAAACATTTGAAACTCTTGGTCAAATTACATGCTTCACTGATTTTCTAATAAGTTTTGTAGAGAAGTGTACGTTCTCTACAGGTTTTTCAGTCATTGGTTTTACTATCATTTACATCAGGAGTCATTTACATCAGTGGTATCAAAATCAGAACATTTCAGACGATACATTGCACTAATTATCTCACATACCCTCTTGCACCATGCTTATTTCTTCTCTAGTCAATAATAAGTCTTTTTTTTCCTAGGCTTTTGTCACAGCATTGTGACATTTTTCCTGTGCTGTCTAATTGGGACCAAGTTCCTATCATTTCCATCACTGGACCTATCAATAGTACCCCATTCATTTGGAATTTCTCACAGACAGACCTGGCATATACTGTCATTGTGTCAGAACACAGCTATGGAACTGAAGCAATTCAAACAGATATATATGTGGGCAGAGCCACATCCTCCATAATCCCACCCAAACTCTGCCTCATCCCTAAGAAAAGCTGTATAATGTTTCCAACACGCTTTTTATGATAGGCCTTCCTCACATACCCTTTCATTACACTGCTAAATAATTTTAGAGAACAATAACAATTATTATGACCATTCTTTGTGTGTCGGTTCCCTTTCTGATTTATAAACTGACACTGAAAAGCTGAAAGAGTATACTTGGCAAACACAATACGTAAAATGCCATAGAACAATCATACAAAAGGAAATATACCCCTTCAAAACAAGTCAATAATAGAAGAGAGAGGGGCTGGGAGGACACCCAACGTATAGACAAAAGGGATTTCATCTGTCACAAGCCAAGCTACTGTGAGGGACAATCACTGTAAAATAACACTGGCAGAGGAAGCTGCGTTGGAAATGACAGGCAAGTTGGAAAATGGGGAATCTATTTTCTCCAGAATACAGTCCCTGCAGGAGGGGTAATTATGTGTTTCTACCAAAGGCAAGTACACACCTCGTCCAATAAACATTTGCTGCCACTAGTCACACAAAGTCACATCCTCGCACTCCTAATGTGTAATATGCTGCAGGGAGTGATGGCAACCATGCATCCTGAATATGCATTGACACTTTAGAACAAATCTCATTCTCAGGACATCATGTCCACGGTAAAACACAGTGAAATAAACGGCGAAACACACTGTCTCATTAGTCACTTCATTAGGGATGCCGACCTTGAATCTATACTCTTTGTCCATTTCATTAGCTCCTATTACCCTGTAGTTTACTATTACATACTGCAGTCTGTCTGTTTCTCTGCATCATTTGTCAGCACCCTTTACCCTGCTCGTCTATGGACAGGACCTCCACAGGATTCCAGTAGCTTTGTGTGATCGAGTGTTGATTTTTTCAGTGAAAACATAAAAATGAAGGCATGTGTGGTACACCAGTGCCATGGTCACAACTGGTGTGACTGTGAAAGACGACATGGACTGCACTGTGCCGTTATACCGCAAGAAGTCAAAAGCAACAATCTATTTTTTAAAAAGAATATTATTTTCTTCAAAGCTTCAGTTTTCAGTCTGAATTCTTGCCCTTGGATAGTATATGTAACCAGTTGATCTGCATTGTGTACATTTTCTATTCAACACACTCTAATGTTGGATATATCTGGAGAGTTACTCCTTTTATTAGATGCTGACAGTGAAAGAAAAGAAAAATCCTCCCGTAGCAATGGAACGATGCGCCAGTGTGTTGGAAGTGCAATGTTGCTAAAACATCGTCTTATACAAAAGTACTTCTTTACTTGGAGGCTTCACTGGAAGCTTTGTTTTGTGATCATACATCATGTAGAATCGGAGATCTCAAACTTTTAAAACATGTAAACTTTGTGGGATTTGAAACTTGGCATTGATTTTTAAAATCGTTTTAATGAGTCAAAATAACTCAATATATTTTTATTTCCGATCGTAAAGACACGTGGTGTGAGAAAGCCAGTCACGTGTGTGAGTGAGCATGAGGGCAGGGCGGAAGCGGCACTGTTCACTGCTTTAAAGCACCGCTCAGATAGAGAGGAACTGTAAATAAATGAATTTCGCCTGGAACAGATTTACTTGTAAGTGTAAATAGTTTTGCAGACCACTGCAAAAATGTTTCTCAGGTTTGATCTTCTATAGGTGCAAGTATTGAACTGAACAGCTTTGCCTTAGTTTTTAAAAACCGCTGACAATATTTCTCCTACTTTCCAGATAAAAATATTGTTCCTTAAAGCATAATTTTAAAGGAAATGACAGTGCATCAAAATAAGAGAAATGATGCCGTGTTTACAGAACTTGAATAATTCAAAGAAAACAAATCTCTTGTTCACTCTTA
>JBBPCZ010000034.1:21594919-21615509 GCA_037974445.1 Brycinus macrolepidotus
GCATCGTGGACTCCATGAAATACCAGGACATTTTAAGTAAAAATCTGACTGCCTCTGCCAGGAAACTAAAACTGGGTTGTCACTGGATCTTCCAGTAGGACAATGACCCAAAGCCCATGTCCAAATCAACACAAAAATGCTTAGCTGACCACAGAATCATGCTTCTGCCATAGCCATCTCAGTCCCCTGACCTGAACCCCATTGAAAACCTGTGGGGTGAGCTGAAGAGGAGAGTGCACAAAGGAGGGCCTAGGATCCTGGATGATCTGGAGAGATTCTGTAAAGAGGAATGGTCTCAGATGCCTTACTTCGTATTCTCCAACCTTATAAAATGTTACAGGAGAGGACTCAGTGCTGTTTTATTGGTAACAGGAGGTTGTACAAAGTATTAAATGCAGGGGAGCCAATAATTGTGCCACATGTGTTTTTGTTGAAAATAATTGTTTCTTGATGAGAGATTTGTTTTTCTCTGAAAAAAATTATTTCAATTAAAGGTTGGATTTTTCTCATTTTTTCAGTGTGAGATGAAGCTACTTCGCCAAAAGGTGCATTTTTTCTAACCCTGTTTACTAATCTTTACAAGGAGTGCCAATAATTGTGGAGGGCACTGTATATATGTATGTATATTGTATATATACATATATATATATATATGTTTTGGGTTTTTTCTTTCACATACAAAATACACAGAGTACAAAGAGAGCGAGAGAGAGAGAGTGCAAGAAAAACACAAGAGCAACAAAACACTGGGACAAGACTTTAGTGCAGTCAACATTTGAATGAATACAATGATACTGTGTTCTAGCAGCCACACTGTACCACACTTTACCATATAATACCCCAAAATACTACATTATACCACTTTGTACCACATAATTCCTCACTATACCACATAATGCCACACTATTTCATAAGATACCACATATATATCATGGGTTACCACATACCAGACAACACCATATTTTATGACTATTTTTAAAGGGTATTCTAATATTTTGGTTAGAAGTAAATGGTTTCAAAAATAATTCTGATTTTACTTGTTAGGGGCATAGGTCTTATATATGCTTTGCCTGTATAAAATATGGGTTTTTGCACATTTTGGGATGTAGTGTATAAGCCTTGGGATATAGGTAATAGACTGTATTATGGCTTTACTCTATAGAAAGCACAAGAAGTGACAGTAAATTAAGCTGTAATATATTGACAGATTCGACAAAGTGCTGTATTGTAAACTAACTGTTTTGTTCTTCTGATTCGTCTTCTTTATTCGTATCATTATTAGTATTATTTGTGTGCTGTGTGAGTACATGGCAGCTCAGGGAACCAATCACAGTTTTTTTAAAACTTGGTTTTACACTCATAAAGTCCCAGTGTAGTAAAAGTCCCAGCTATCCACTCATCAGTTTGGAACATCAAGCCCTTGAGTACCACAAAAATTTTATTATTAACTCCTAGAAAATGGAATTTTAACACATTTCCTTTTTGAACCCCTAGATATTTACATCATACCAGCTCACCTACTGTTATAAAATTAAACCATACGGATTTTTTGAAAACAATTTTAATGCTTAAAAAAAAACTGCACTATTCTCCTCAGCTTTCTTTTAAATATTTGCACTTTTAACGCACTTTTAATTTTCTTTTATGTATTTTTATTTCTTTTATCCCTCTCATTATCTTGCTAACCTATTTTTTATTCATTCTTATTTTATTTTCCATTTCTGTAAAGCACATTGAATGACCTTCTGTGTATGATAATGTGCTATATAAATAAACTTGACTTGACTTGACTTGACTTAAATCATGATGCTTGTCTGGCTTTTGTTAATTAACAAGTTGAGCAAAATATAAAAAAATGTTTTTAAATGTGCAATGCAAGAGCAGCACCTTTTCTGATTCCCTGCTGTAGATGCTATCAAATGTGCTTTCACCATCAAGGACAGTAGCAATAATTCTTTCATTACAATAAGATTAATGGTGACATGAAATCCACTGAAGCTATTTGATGCATTATTTTTTATTATCAGCATTAAACAGATGTCTTTCCAGAAGGAACTGAAATGGATTAGCCCATCATATAAGGCATAACTTAAGCATAACATAGTCACATATTCATAGTGGTTGCATCTTTATGAAAAAGATCTGACGAAACAGCTGATGGTGAATTAAGAAGACTTCTCCCAAATGGACAAAAATTACAGGAACATGAAGAAAGAAAAAAAGACAAGATGATCTTATGATAGTTTGTTGAAAGTGTTTGGTGTTTGTTGGAAGGAAAAATGACTAAAAAAAGAGGAAAAAATTATATAACAAGTGGGAGTGTGAGGCAGCAGAATATATTTGCATAATTGGTTTTCTAGGGCTTTCAAAAAATCAAAAAGAGAATCTACAATCAAAGACAGAGAAACAAAACAGGAAAGGTACAAGCATTCAAAACCAGTGAGAAACTAGAAACAGGGAACTAGGTAACTAGAATTTTGAGAACATGGCTCAAAATTACTTAGATTAGATTCCTGAGAAAATCTAACAAATGCCGTGAACTCTTTTACGGTTAACAGCTTTCACTGTTAATCCAGGTTTCAATACTTAGGCTATGTACAATGAAAGCGTGACATTTTTGATGAACGGGCTGTCATGTGTAACATGAGGAGAAGCTGAGTGTCTTGTTTTCCAAAGATGGATAAAGAAATTATACTCAGTAAATATGTAAGATTTATGATGGTAAACTGGAATTGCTTACTGGAATAATAATTGCTTTATTTTCATCAAATCTATGATTGGTTTCCTTTTATGAAAAGTCACATTTTCTACATGAATCCACATTGACACCTAAAGAATAAAAAGTGACTCGAAAAGGCTGAGAAAGGTCCACTTCTGTCAGAGGGCTGCCTTCAAATGGTAAACTTGATCTGATTGGTCCAAAAGGTGTTTATCATCCAAAATGTCAAACTTAACCAGCACTAGAGCAGGGGAGATGCGCAGCATACGTTGCGATGGTGAAGCCTGATAATAGGTGATCCACCATTCGCCTACCTTCCTGCAGACTTGTAGGACAATTTCTTCTGAAACAGTTCTATCACATTTTTCTATGCTGTTTTTCGAAAATGATGGACAATAGGCTCATCTCTTTTATGTTTTTGACAATAAGCACACTGTAGTCGCACGATAGAATCATTCCTTTTATTATCGTTAGGTTTCTTTAGGTGACTTCCAACACACAGACAGTGATCTGTGGCAGTTACTGGATGTGCAACATGGTTAATCTGCATGTTTTTAACTATGTGCATTCTTTGTAATACTTCAGTGCAATCACTCTTCCATGTCTCTTTTTTCCACAAATACAATACGTGAAATAGGGAGTAACGTGACAGAATGAGCCAATCACATTGCTCAACGTACAACGCTGGGAGTGAATAGTTTTACATACGCTGCAGACCGAACCAGCGTTCACTTAGCGCATACCCCAGAACACAGTTTTCCAAGGGACCAGGGTTCGGGGCCATCAGCTCCAGATCCTAAAAAAGCTTTATTGTGTAAGGTTTAAAATTAGATAACAAAATAAGTAGTCCTGCCACTTTGGTTTCATTCCAATATTCTAATATATTCTAATATTCAGATACTTCATGAGGGCCTTGAGTTGCAGGATGGTAGCTGTCTAGGACAGAATTTGGCCATCCTTATAAAGATTTTGCATTTGTACACTAAACACAACAGAGACTGTTTATACACAGTTCTGGACAATGAAATTCTTTCTCTACATTTAACCCATTCACCAAGTGAAGCAGGGGGCTACCACCAACGAGGGGCGCCCATGAAGCAGTGTGTTGGGACGGTACTTTACTCAAGGGTACCTCAGTGGTGCCACTAGCAGTGCTGTGATTCAAATGCACAATGTTCTGATCGCAAGAGCAACTCCATAACCACTAGAGCGCTAGGCCCCAGAAGGTTCTAGAGCAAAGTCTGTATTAGCATTGTCTAGCACCATCTTTTAATGGTGGTGTTTTATTTATTTTTTGTTTGTCTGTTTATAATAATAGGTTTGAAATGATTGTTGTCATGTATGAAACACTATATAATGATTCACTCTGTTCACTATTTAAAAAAAAATAAAATAAGGACATAAAATAAGAATGATACATGAGAAGAGGGATTTACGCTTTTTAAATTCAATTAAACCTTAATGAGGCTTTTCATTTTTTTTGTACAAAGGGAACAGTGACAGTTCACTTTCTCTGTAGAGAGCCAGATTTTTTAATCAAACCTGCACAACTTTCCAAGAAAGATATACAACTTTGTTACTGTGTTTTTTTTTTTTGCATTGTTTCCTGTGTCTATGGAATTTTTGTCTACTTTTTTGACTGTGTAACAAACTTAATAATTCATGGTGATATTCAGGGGAAATTACATGTATGCTCTGGAATTTGTCAGCTAGCTGCAGATACAATGTGGTTCCATGCATTTACACAAAAAAAACAGCTTAGACCCATCCTGTGCTTGCCTGGACAAAGGGGGCAAACTACAAATGTATGTGTTCTCAGAGGTCTATGCTTCATCTGAGAGACAAAGAAGCCAGCAAAAAGTATCCTTTAATATACTGCAGTTACCTTACCGTGCATCAGGAGTGTTTGTTTGACAAAGTTTTCTCTAAATGTTCATAAGCATGTGAGAAAAAAGTATTTCATTTCCCAGACATTCCCTCCCGTCATTTACTATTGGATGTGAAATGCTCACTCACTGAAACACCATCACAACATAAGCATTATATAACTCATAAACTCCCCCAAGACTTCATTTTCTCTTAATTTAGTCAGACACCTGTATGTGTTAAATGGCTCATGAAATTTGCTCTAAAAGAAACAAATGGATTCCTCCTTTCCTATTGACTGCTGTGTAAAGACAGCAGGACACTTTACACTGCTCATGCACATCTCATCGACATACACAGCAGTTGAATTCAGAGAACAGTGGATGTTAACTATGGATTTAATACACAGGGTCAGGAAAGTAAGTACATTGAAAAAAATAGCAATGAAAAAAGAATAGAGGCGTTGTAATAGAGGGCTGGTGATATGGCAGAATACAATCCAATACTTGAAAGACATTTTACAAAAAGCTGTGAGTAATAATATTTCTGTAATTAATACGTAATAAATATATAACTATAATATGATATATAAATATTTCTCTTTTTTATAGAGATTTGCATATAAATTACTTAAGAAAAAAAACAGGAATCAAAAAAAAAAAAAAAGTTAAATAACACAGTGACCTACTGACTTACCTCCAATCAGCTCTTTGTGCTTTGCAGTTTATGCCGTCTCTGTGCTTTGGTTGTCATTGTTATTGTTGTTATTTACAGGCTTACTATTAGTCTAAATCTGTATTTTTTATGGTATTTGAAGCTGATCAGTGTTCTAGTGAGAAATGCATACGATGACTTTTTTTATCAAAATAACAAAAACATCTTAATATTGGCCACAACAGAATTTTTTTTTTAAGTTGTTTAAAATGAAATGTAAGAGAGAATTTCTCTTTAATAACAGGCTTTTATTAAGGCATAGATGTGGTGTTTTATAGGCGGTTACACAGATAAGTAGCTTGATGTGATAGATATGTAAATGCACAGACTACTGATGGATGGGGAAAGAGATAGGTGGACAGGGAAAAAAGAGATTGATGGGGAAGGCAGAAGATGGATAGGGACAGAGATAGAAGAGGACTAGGCATCCAAAGTCAGTCTTTTTTCTTTTCTGTTGGGACCATGGCCAAGTCTTTCCCATAGTAATCCTGTCATTCACAGAGGAATGCCCCGAATACAGTAGCCTGATATCCAACTCGCCAGCCAATGAATGTTTCATGGTAAAATGTTAAATCTTGGCATCCAGCGTGCTGAACTTGTTAAAGGAGGTTCAGTGCCGAAGTGTGTCTGAGGCTGACACACCAGGCTGCTGTGTAATCCCTGGCCCCAAGGCCCCATGAATTTTTAATAGGAATAAGGATACAAACATCACCCCTGCACCAGAGCCACTGAGATGCAAGCTGTCCGTTAAGGGGACCACTGCGCAATATGTCTTGGGAGAATTCAGTCTCTGTGCAAGGCTGATTTGTTCTGAACCAGCCTGGTGACCTATAGCTGATTTCTAGAGCTTTAAAGGAGTACTTCAACAGTTTTCAATCTGATCTCTATCTGTTGCATCAGTAGCCCACAGACAGTTACCGTGCTGAATAATTCTGATGTTTTTCCCCATTAGAATAATTCTTTCCCTACAAGTTTTCTCTCCAAATTACCAGGGTGGTGATGCTTTGTCATTGTAATGGAGTAAAGTTTTCACAATCTGTTTGAAGGCACATGGAGATGAAAAAACCATAGGAAAAGTGAACATGACCAAAAGTGATTATTTTACTGCATTGCTCCAGTTTACAAACCTCAGATAAAAGCTGAGATGAACAGCTTTGGTACAACAGTCTTTCATTCTAAGAACTAGATTGTGAGAATAAAGTTTTACATATTTCAGACATGATTTTAAGGAGTGTATTATGAGTCAGCACAGTGTGTTTTTTGCTTTTTTTTCTGAGTACCAAGAAATGCACTGATTGTAATAGTCTCGTCCCGTTCTGTTTCAGGTCTGTCACTGCCCATTCTGTTTTGCGCCTTCCTATCATGCCCTGGCTTTGTTTATGTGTAACACGTGCATTCTGTTCATTCTGCCCCACATGCTTTGTTTTGGTCTCTTGCTCCACCCTGTCCTGCCTTCCTTTTTAGCACACCTACACCTGCCCGTTTGTTATCCTGCCTTGTCTAAGGTGTTCCCTGTCTTCATTCGTGTATTTAAACCACTGTTCTATGTTTGTTAGTTGTCAGTCCACCATAGCACCTGTTTTAGAAAAAGTCTAGACTCAAATAAAAGTTAGGAGAGGAAACACTGAACACCCTCTGTTGGTTGCGAGCTTGTGGTTTATTCTCTTTGCAAAGAGAGTTCCCATCACACAGAATGTATACAGTCTGCAGGATGGAGTATAGTCATTACTCTAGTACACACAGTGTAGAGCAACTCCTTATATGGGGATATATGTTCCACAAACATCTGTACGTCTAATTTATAGAATGTCAGCACCTACCCTTCTCGAAGTCACATTAAGTGCAGCTCCCGTTACCATAAATTGTAGACAAGCACAAATCACGTATACAAGCTTGGTCATACAAAGGTCTAGAAGCATAAAGCATCTTTAGGGGGTCACTCAAAGGTCAAGGCGCATAGAACATATTTAATGTTCCATTATACACTTGTGTGTGTTGTATCATTGCTTTGGTTTCTGTGTTAGTCGTACAGTTTATTAGTGTTTATTGTTTGTGAATAAAGTCTTGACTTTTGCGTTTGCATCCCCACCATGTCCTCCTTTACCCTCACAACGTTGCACTGATGTTATTGTCAGTGATAATTGATGGTGTAATATAAATCCAGCAGACGGAGGCTAGACTGAAAAAGGCTGGAATAAAAGATTAAAGAAATTAAACATTCCATTGATTATTCAGCTTCTTCATACTGTTAATGACATTTATCTTTACAATGATTGAGTACAAATGATCAGTGTTATCCTTTTAGCTGAAAGTAATTGCTGTTTAAAGGATCTGTTGATGTACATATGGAACCACGTGGAGAAAATAAATCAACAAATGATACTGGATAAAGCAAACAGACAAATGCTCTTGTAAATCTTGTGTCCTCACAGAAACACAACATACTGCATGAAGGTGTCCATGTCATTGACGGTAGAGGAAAGCGAGGAAGGTCTTTGCTTTAGCAGTCGAATACGTTACCTGGAGAAGGCAGAAATCACCAAGAGCAAAATGATCACCTGTCCTGACATTGACGACTACTTAGCCCCTTACAAACAGCCCATCATGACATGGTACAAGGTACAGTATTGTGTTTCTTATAGTGCTTGCTAGAAACATGAGCTGAGAGCTACTGAAAAATGTCATTAGTCTCCTGGGCAACGTATTTTGATCAAAAATATCATACGCGACTATAAGAAAACAAAAATACAATGTAAAGACACTGCATAAGACCCAGTTCTTCTTATGTACTGTCAAGGTGATATCAAAACCTCAATTTTTTACAACTCCATTTTTATTAGATTTTATTGTTTACACTAAACATAGTATTTCACATGGTCATTCAAACACACCAACTGATAAATGAAACCCTTGACAAAAATGTTTTCATTGCAGACCAAAATCTGACAACATTGTCATATAGTTAAACTATTTTCATATTTATTACTACATATTAGGATATAATTTTATGTCATATCAAAATAAGCATATTCAGAATCTTGGCAGTTGAGACAATGCCGTCACAGACTGAAGTTTTGCTGAACTTCCAGAGAGTACTTTTACTTTGTTTGTGTCAACAGGAGTGTCAGAGGAAAGAATGGAGGAGCTCCATCATCATTAACACTACCAGTCTTTGGATTCCAGTGGTGGAAGAGGGTGATGGGGGAAACTACACCTGTGAGCTACAGTATGGGAGCAGAGTAGTGAGAAGAACAACAGAGCTCAAAGTCACAGGTAACTTACCCTGTTTTGTATGCATACTGACTCTGGATGCTCCAGGGTAGTCTCATAGGGCCAAATGTGATATCGTATTGAGAATACCTATATTGTCCTCAGACAATCTTTGAGGGAATTTTGGGGGGGGCAAAGACATATAAGGGTGAAAACAAACTAAGTTGTTTTTTTTTGTTGTTGTTGCATGATGTTGCTAAGCTTGGGAATATGTTGCCTGATTGACCAGGGCACATGAATTGCTCAGCTGAGACAGCAATGTTTGTTGGCAACTGTTTGTAGCAAGTGGAGTTTCCAAAATGTTGCCAATGTATTAGTCTGCCACAAAACTGGTAAGAAATTTTATTCCGTCCTAGAAAAATGCTGGAGATGTTTTACACAATTTGTAGGTCTAAGAAGGCAGACAAAACTAGAGCACTGCTGTTTATAATATAAAACACACAGATAACTGGCACCAGAGAGTAAGAGTACAAATGTCTGAGAATGTTAGAGCTTTTGTTCAGTCATAAACCCTATGACAGCATTTGGGGCCCAATGGACAAACCCTTTTGTGTCAGAAACAAAACTGGAAGCAAAATTGTGCTTGTGTCATGCACAAAACCAACACACAAGCCTAAACACGCAGTTTATGTGGTGAAATGCAAAATGCACTTCTCTCCTTAGTGCATGTGCATTTGAAGGAAGGCTATTTTTGAATGCCGGAGAATGTGGGTGGCCAGTTTTGCATCAATTTTCTTCCCCTTTTAAAACCAGGCATAAATTTATATTTGGGTTTCAAAATTTTAACAACAGCAGCAGCGATAGTGGTGAGATGAAGGCACAAATAGTTTGTTGCTCCATGCTAAACACTGCCTTTACCTTGCGCCTCATAAATAGTGGGATTCCCGTATGGAAAAAGGTCATATTCATTTAATGTTAAACTGAATCTGAAGCTCCCATCTAGGGATTATAGAGATTCCATAAGTCATAATCACCTCCAAATCACTCAAGTGCCTTTTGTTCCACAATTACATAATAAGTTTTCATTCCAAGTGGCTCTTGCAGTTGCCAGGTATAGCTGCCAGTTGCCAGTTTGCTGGCCATTTGGTCTGCTATTATTATCAGCTGTGATGTACAACAGATTTACATACTCTTGCTTTTTATAAGTGCCTCAGTAAACTCAGGATTCCAGCCAATGCATCTGATCCTAAGAGTGTGTACTGGGTTCTAAAGCTAGGACAAGCAGCTGCCAACTGCAGTGTGAAATTAAGCCCCTGCTTCATTCACCCAGGTCTGCCTTAGCCCTTCTGAACACAAATCCTGACCTATCCCAGGGAATCGCTCCACATCACAGCGAACAGGATAGCTAGTACATGACACATAGCTGTGGAATTAACTGTTGCTGAAACCCTGCTGTTTGTTGGCACAGTTTCAGCAACACACATGGCATCGTTTTATAACTGTTAACTATGTAGAATAGACATCCACAGGGGTTCTTCACACAACACTTTAGATCAGCATTACTAGGGCTGTCATTATCATGTATATTAGTAAATTGGTCATTCATCTCATAATCAGAAAAGCATGGTGTCATCAGCTTATTAAAACATGGAGAAATTCTAAACTTTACATCAATACCAAATTTGTATTCATAAGTAGAACATGTTTCATCATGTATAATGAAGTGTTATTGTAATATATACAGTCTTGTTTTGAAGTAGTACAAATCCTGTACATTTTTAACATGTTTGTCATTTGCTGACAAATTAACAGAAGAGAGCTGGAAGTGCATACTCGACCCTGTCAAAGCAGAAGGTTAATCAAATCTAAATGTCATGTCTTGTGTGACTAACTATGCAATTCATTATTTAGTTACCTTGAAAACGGATGGCGGAATGACAGTCGTTCTCAAATTCTAAGAGTTTGCCATTGTAAAGCTCACATTAAGCTCCTTGTATCAGACAGTAGAACAGTGGGAAAAAGGCATTGTCTCATGGCCTCGGGACCTGAGCTAAGTGAGTCATTTTGGTGTGCTAATGAGCTAAAACCTAGGAACAGGATATATGGGCTGTCAGGAGCTGCTACTGCTCCCTTTCTGTTTTTGTCTGTTTCAAGATGACACCAAACAACAAACTCATTTGTCTCCAGATAGCGTTTCGTGACCCTTCGTGTTCTGTCAGCCAGTGCTACAACATGTCAAAACCATCACATACAGACAGATGCTGTCACTCTGCCCCTCTTTTTCCTCTCCACCAGCCACAAGTGTGAGGTTTTTCACACTCTTTCTCTCAGCTGCGCTATAGTAGTGCATCAAAATCAAGTGCTAAAATTCTTGAGTCAGTTCACTTCTGCGGTTATGTCCCAGTGGCCTCTTAAGGGAGGGGGGGTTGTGAGTTAGCAGGGCTCATCACACGATTCAGTTAAAATATAAGAGCTGCCAAGTTTGTGTTTAGTCAGTGTTGTTTTAAAGTGATCAAAACATACTTTAACATTTTCACACACAGGAGACAAAGTCTTTGGATATATCTCTGATTATATTTTAGGTAAAGAAATTTCAGACTTTGAGGATTTTCTGACAAGTGATAACTGTTTATCCACACCCCAGCTCCAATGACGCCTAAAACAGGTTTAGTTTATGCGCCCCAAATCTGGATTTGTTCCTAAGAGACCGAGAAAACAATAAAAAAAAAAGGCAAGGAAGGATAAATTAGGATAAGGTAGGATAACTGAACAGTCTTCAAGGATTAGAATACTTCAAAGCATATTAAATGTGCTAAATGTTCTGTACATGCAGGTGTTCAACTCAGACTACACTACCTGCATTAATGGTTGAGTAGAAGTTAAAGTCTGAAAATCACAAGAGGTCTGTCTAGGTCATGAAACATGAAGCATCAGTGGTACTTGAGCATAAACGTCTAATGAAGAGTATATGAATGTGACTTCAGAATTACTCCATGAAAAAGCCCAGCAATTATAGTTGAAATCTGAGCAAATAAAATGCAACCAGTTGATAAATTGCTTGTTGGGGCAGCTGGTGGCCTGGTAGTTAGGGAGTTGTCCCTGCAAACAGAAGGTCGTGGGTTCGAATCCCTCGATTGCTAGTGTCATAACTGAGGTACCCTTGAGCAAGGTACCGTCCCCACACACTGCTCCCCGGGCGCCACTCATTGGTGGCAGCCCCCTGCTTCATTTGGTGTGTGGGTTAAATGCAGAAAAAGAAGTTCACACTGTGTGCTGTGCTGTGGTGTGTTCACGTGTGACTATCACTGTTCACGTGAACATTACTGGTTGCTACATATAAATTCTCCCAGACTGGTTTACAGCTGATATTCTCTGTAACTGGATATTTATCTTCCCTCACTAAAGTAGGCAGAGCAATGACAGCTAACAGGCTAATCCAGCAATAACCTCAAGTTCAGGCCTATACTGAAAAATATGAATGCCTGTTACAATCTTCAAATGTCTATATTTAAACTAGAGCTTACACCAAATGTGAAAATATTGCTAAACTAATACCCCACTAGCTTGATGCTGGCTTAGCATTACAGTAGATTTACAGGACTGGTTTAAAAAATGAGAAGTCTAGTTTCAACATTAAACACTGCTATGTAACAACATATACGTTATGATTTTATGACTACCTTGCCGTGACTGTATGCAAAATTTAAAAAGTTATTAATAAAAATTTGTAAAAAAATTGGTAACTTGATTGGTAAGACTGATTAAATATAAACATCAGAACACAAAGCATCATATTTATTTATTTGTTTGTTTGTTTGTTTATTTCCCACAAACCTAGGATGTTAGCATTTTATCTATTATCTGTTTATCCTGTCTAGAAGTTGTTCTAGAAGCTTAATGGGGTGTAGGAATGAGGTGGATGCTCCGAAAAATTCATGTTAAGGTAATAAAGACTGTATTTGCTGAAAGAAAATGTGCACCATAATTAAACTGAAAAAGTCAAACACCATTCGATTCATTATTACTTTTACTTATTTATTTTACTATATATTGGTTTTTAATGTGGCACTACAATGCAGA
Organism: Brycinus macrolepidotus; assembly: GCA_037974445.1. NCBI lineage: Eukaryota > Metazoa > Chordata > Actinopteri > Characiformes > Alestidae > Brycinus > Brycinus macrolepidotus. The sequence goes on from JBBPCZ010000034.1 coordinate 21,607,509, forward strand.
TGCCTTCAGAATTCTTCATTGCTTATGGACTCTCTCCTTCCTACACATGTACAGCAGGATTTAGTCCAGGGGAATGCTTATTGTAAATGCTTGCTTCTGTGGTCTATGATCCATTTTGTGTGAATCTGGAGGAACGTTTTGGATCATTGTCCTTCAGTAAGATCCCACCATGACCCACTTTTCACATCTCAGCAGAGGCAGCATATTTTGCTCCAAAAATGTCTGGAATGCCATGTAGTTGAAATGGTTCACTGTATTCTTCTTGTCAGGAGCAAATCAAATATGGTAAAGAAAAATCACTGTTAACCTACACAAATAGGCTTATGCTTTTCTAATACGTTTCAATTTGTAACACGAATGTCACTTCACTATATGATATACACCAAAACATCAGAAATGTTAATTATATCATGATACCGGCTTTTGCCCATACCACCCACTGTTATTATCTCCATTGTTAAATTTAGTGGAGGATCTATCAGTATTGTTTTGTTTCCTGTTATGAAGAAAAATCTGTGATACATATCATGGACTCCACTAAGTAGCTGGATATTTTAAATGAAAATTTTAATCACCTGTAGGTTTTAAATGAAAACAAATGCACAAACTATTAAATGCAGGAATGCCAATAATTGTTGTCATATTACACATGACACACAAAATATTTTATTTATTATACTACACGTACATCAATTAAAGGTTAAACCTTTCACACGTTTGCAGTGTGAAACTGAGCTAATTAACCTTTTTTTATTGTATCCATTTTTACCAAGGGGCAAATATTAAGATGACTAATGCACCTTTTTCGATGCAGGTTCCATGCATGTCCATTTCATTTAAACCATACTGACCTAATGAATATTTGTATTTATTAGTTTTATGGTCATCAGGTTTCTGTATTATTTCTTTTGTGTGTTGTCTGACCTTAACCAAGCCAATAGACGAGTGTGAGAGTTTAGTGCCTGTCACCTCATGTGTATGTCTCAGTGAAATGAAGTTTCTAAAGACTTTAAGACCCTTAAAAGATAAAATATAATTTTCAAAATACTTCTATTAATGTTTTACTCGTAGCAAAAAGGGTTTTATATGGTACGCAATATATATATATTTTTGGTGCTATACAGACCTATTTTAAAATGTTCTTTAAATAGCCGTATATCCTCATAGAGAAGAACCATTTAACCATGTTAACTATTTAACAAATTTAAACCTGTTTCTTTAAATAACTGTTGCCTTGACCAAAGAATCCTTGAAGAACCTCCTTTTCTAAAGGTGTAGAGTTTCCTAATTATGACACAAAGCATTTGTGAAACTTTTGTTTTATTTATTTGTTTGATTATTCAAATTTAGATCTGTAAAAATGTCTAAAAATAGTTAGAAAATTATAAATAAAATGCAAACTTTGAAGATTTAATTTGCTTGTATAGAAAGCTGCTTTTTTTCTAGCCAACTATTGTTTTTAATATTTGTTTGATATTTGATACTACAAACATGTAGCATTATACTTTTATCTATTTTTTGTCTTCCAGTCTACGTTCTGATAACAAAAAGGATAAATGCCCATAACTTGTCATACATATTCTCTTTGATTAAACAATATCTTCCATCTGAATGAAATGAAAACTGTATAGTTCATCCATTTTTACCACATACAAAACCCATTGCACTCTGTGCTCTGTTTGATGTAAGAACTGAAGTGAATTTGGCTCTTGGCAGAGACCTGTTTTCCTCTCAGTGTAACTCACAACATGTCAAAATGAAAAACCTCACAGACAGGCCTTCAGCAGTATTAATAGCTACCTCTCCTTAATATTATTGACAAATCAATTAATCATCTAATCAGTACTAATAAATCCTAGCAGAGGTGTGAAGGTAATTGATTGTGGCTTTGCAACCATAGGTGCATCGTTGCTTAGTAAAAAACCCTCATGACCTGTGGGTTGACTTATGGTTTTTAAAAAGCCATATTGTCATTGATTTTCAGTCTAATTCACTTAACATCACTAGGTTGTGATTTACAGCACTGTCATGGGCACCAGTGACCCTGCTGCAGTTAGAAGAAGTCAGAACAGGCTGGGAACAAAGAACTGTGATAGCTGGAGGAGAATAAAATGCTGGTTGTGAAGTTTAGCATTATCAGCTTAATGTTCCACCAGGTTTTGTGCAAATAAATTTAACATCCAGTGTGTGTGGAAATGGTTTATATGCCTTTGAAAAATAATCTTATTCAGTGTAAGTGGATAATTGTAGTATTTACAGAGCGTTCTTATGAACACAAAAGGCAATGACTTTTGAAATGTTTTCATACAGCATGGTACTAACAGTTTAAGAAATGACACAAACCCTGGCAATCTATGTTAGTAGCAAAGTCTGAAACAACCAACTCACTTGAAAAGTTGTTTAAAGGTAGGGGAGAGGGGCCAGTTTAGGAGCTTTTTTTCCTGACTTCATTTGTTTGAAATCTTTCAAACTTACTCTTGATCATTATTATTATTGCTATGTTACAAAGGAAATAATATAGAAGCTTGAAATAATACAAGTATTGGTTCGTTTGTTTATATTTTTTTAGATATATAATTAATAATAGTAAATAGCTACTTAAGCAAAAGGAGCTTGCATAAATTAGGTTACTTTTAATACAATAAAAGAAGTAGTTCCAAGATTAGCATTCCACTGGGAATGTGTCATTATATTATATGTGAAATATTTCCTTTCAATTCAATTCAATTCAGTGCTTTTTACAACTGAAGTTGTCACAAAGCAGCTTTACAGAATCCAGGTCCAAGCCTCTAGTGAGCAAGCCAAAGGCAACAGAGGCGAGGAAAAACTCCCTAAAGCTGGAGGAAGAAACCTCGGGAGGAACCAAGAATTAAATGGGAAACCCATCCTCCTCTGGTTGACAAAGAGAGTGAGAAAGAGAGGTTCTATGGAGATAACGAACAATAGAAGGCCTTTGTGTACAGTCTATGGCTCACAGAGTAGTTAGGAGTCAGTAGAGGTCATTTCTGTTGGACTCGAAGTGAGGAGCTTTTTAAGAGTCTCAAGTCCACAGCAACAGGAACAACAGTTTCCACTGGAGCTTTTGAACAGCAGTTGCCCTTGGATGGGGGAGGAGCACAGGAGTCCAAAGCAATCGAACCAGTCGAGGACACTTGGGCAAGGGACCCCAGTGATCCGGAATGAGGGGGTGACCTAGAGCACCAATGGTCGGTGTGTAGCCGACCGGTGGGACTAGACCGATCCCTTCAGAAAAGATGGTGTAAAAGAAGTTTACAGGGTACACTTTATAGCTGTAACGAGTGCAAGTGGAGACACCAGCATACCTCTCTGTAGCAGCCTAGCTAGAAAGGGCAGAGCTGAGGGGTGTGATAGACATGAGAGCACCTTGAGACACTGGTGCCCCCACCCCACTGTCAACAAACTTGAGTGAAAGTGAGGAGTGGTGGGACAACAGCACCAGCATCCCTGTTTACTAGAATTGCCTGTGTCCATCACTTCCCAGCTCCACACCCTTCATCTAATGAGAAAAGTTAATTTTAGAACAAATTTTAGAGCCTGACTAAACAAAGAGGTTTTCAGCCTAGATTTAAAAACTGAGAGTGTATCTGAGTCTCAAATGTTATTCAGAAGGGTATTTCAGAGCTGGGGGGCTTTATATGAAAAGGCTCTTCCCCTTGCTGTTGCTCTCATAATTCTGGGGATGAGTAGATAGCCAGCACCTTGAGATTTAAGTGAGCATGGAGGTTCATAGCAAGAAATGAGATCATGGAGGTATTCAGGTGCAAGGCCATCAATACAAAATTTGCCAATGAAGTCTTGATAAAATGGGACTAATGTGGTCGAATTTTCTGATTCTAGTAGCTGCAGCATTCTGGACAAGTTGAAGCTTATTTAGGTTATTGTTGGAGTTCGTTACAGTAATCGTATCTGGAGGTAATAAAGGGATGAACTAATTTTTCTACATCATGTAGGGGTAGTTTGTTTCTTAACTTAGCATTATTTTGTAGATGAAGATAAGGTATTTTGGTAACAGTACCTATATGTGTGTCGAGTGACAGATCTGGGTTGATAGTGACCTGGCAGCCGTCTCTGTAATAAAATTGAGTGGTCAGTGGTGTCGAATACGATGGTCAAGAAAACCAGCAAAGATACAAATCCTTTGTCAGGGATTCTGTACCTCTCTGGTTCTTTGGTAGTTTAAAAATTGTACTGAATAGAAACCTGGGATTATTTTTGTTAGATTCAGTGAGAGACGATAGATGAGCTGAGAGTGCCACAGTAAGTGCTCTGCTGTAGTCTCTAAGTCTCTCATTTCAGGCGGAGTGGAAAGATTCCAGTTTGGTCAATCGCCATTTACTCTCTAGTCTTCAAACATTTTGCTTTAAAGCACATGTTTGATCATTATACCAAGGAGCGAGCTTTTTCTGTCTGACCCTTAGAGGTGTGATTTAATGTGGATCGAAGAGAGTTCTCTAAGCATTCAGTTAGGTTATCTAAGTCTGCTGGACCAGAGGGAGAGGCAAAATGGGGTTGATAAATCTTGGAAGTTTTCAATAAGTAGCAGATGTTATTGTACGACTAACATGAAAGCAAGGGGATGTGCTTACATTATGATTTAGATTAAGCTCATATGTAATAAGGTAGTGGTCTGAGATTACTGTGGTCTGTGGAAGAATAGCTATGTTATCCACATTAAGACCAAGGGTCAGGATTAAAAGTGTTCCTTTTTCAAAGTGCATAGTAAAATCTCCAACAATTATTATTTTATTGCTGTGTACTGCTAAATTTGCTATGAAACAACACATTTCTCATAAGAACTCTGTATAAGGCCACAGTGGCCTGTAGACAGTAATTATAGAGAAAGAGATCTTATTTCTATCTAAATTATTTATGTAAAAGAAAGAGTTTCAAAGACGTAAAGGTAAAACCTGTTTTCTGATTACTACTTAGGGCACTTCTGTGAATGGTTCCTGTGCCTCCATCTCTACTGCTTAGTCTAGGACTGTGTACATAGTTGGAGCCAGTGGGGGTGGCCTCATTTAGAGCAACAAACAAATCAGGTCTAATCCAGGTCTCTGTAAGAGATAAGGCATCAAAATTCTGACCAGATTCTGCAAATATTCCACTTGTGGGACTAATAAAGGTTTATCTTATCTTATTTCATTTACAATAACAGTTTCAGGAGCAAGCGAACTAATGTTAAGCAGTCCCAGACTTAGCTTTAGATCTAAAGTTCTTAATTTGCTGGTTGTGTGAGTTTTTTTAGTTTTTCTACTGTCTAGTTTGGGGGACAGACACAGTCTCGACAGAGTGGGGTCTTTCATATATAAAAGACAAAGTTCAACTTAAGGCATGTGATCTATGTCCTGGAGAAAGGCAGTTTTTTTAACCTAAATTTTGTCTGCTGTATCTGTACCATATGGTCAGTATTTCAAAAATAGGAATCAACTCAAAACTGAGGAATGCATAATACTACTTTTGGTATTACATTACATTGGTAACCCAGAATGCTGAACATAGCAAAGCAAAGCAGCACTGACAACAATAGACACAACAATAGAACACAATACATAAAACATAAAACAATAATTCAAAAAAGCAAAAGCAAAATAATTACAGATTAAAAATGTATGGTTTCACTTGTGCTTATTTCTACTGAGGATTCTCATTGTTTGGTGTACCCCTGACAAATAACGAGCCAGGTAAATTAGAATTAAGGTTTCTAAATGGTTCTGGGGGAAAAAATTGGATCAGAACCCTTTTTACAACTTTTGGAACATTTGAGGTCCTTTATTACATAAAAAGGTTCTTTACATAAAAAGGTTCGTTACATTCACATCTCCTTTACAAAAAGGAGCCATCAATTAAAAAGTTCTGTAGAGAGCCTTATGTGTTTTTATGGCATCCTTCCAATGAACCCTTTTTGGCATGGTTATTTTTTATGAGTGCCCATATTGTATGTTATTGGTTGCAGTTTTGTTCCACAGCTGTTGACTGGAATCCTCGGTTAAAATTCCTGGCTAGATATTTACAACAGACAACCATAGAATTTTAAAGCATGGCAGCATTTCCACATTCTTGCCTCTTACTTTTAAACAAAATAAAAGGGTTTGATGTCATCCAATTATACTGGACTTAAGTAGCAGTATGAGGTGCTAAATAGTCTCTCCCTTCATCATCATAACTACCTGGAAAGGAGCTGTTACAGTTCCCTTCCAGGTCAATAATTTTCCTCTAGCAAATTTGTAAACAACACAAGGAACAGCTGGCCAAATGATTGGGTAGGAGGGCTAAAATAACAATATCAATTTCTGAAAACCAAGCCATAGCAATAAATGAACTATGTAGCTACTGGTCATACTTAAATGTTTAAATCTTGATGTGCACAGTTTATTTAATAGCTATAGTTGAACATGACAAATTTTAAGTTCAAACCATTACTAAACCAGCAACATATAAAGTAAGATAAATAATTAAATAAAATGTTAGCCGAATGTCTGTTATGTGCAGTAATCTGCTTCAAATATCTGTCACAAGTTCCAAATATTCATTTACTGCTGTTATAGCCCCTCTTCTAGCTTTTTATGAAGGCAATTCTACATCTGTTCATCCTCTCCCCCTTTCCAATTGCAGCTAAGATGTAAAGCTGTGGATTTTTTGAAGCTTAATGCTGATAAACTGATCTTATACTCTTAGTTCCAAGTCAACAACTTCATCCAATAGCAGTTTTAATCTGGTCATTGATGGCACTGTAATTAAGCCTTCACCCACTGTTCGTAACCTTGGTGTTATGTTGATTTTGCCCTCACTTTTGAATATGAAAAAATTCCTTTTCTAAGATGGCTTTCTTCCACCTCTATGAAATTGCGCGTCTCCTTCGTGCACTCAGCACCAACAATGCTTCATTCATACTTTTATTACATCCTGACTAGATAACTGCAGTGCTTTTTTTCATTGGTATCCTGGTTAAGTTTATTGCTTGGCTCCAGTATATTCAAAACTCCACAGCAGGAGTCCCCAGCGCTCAGCACATAACCTTCACTGGCTCCTTCCTCTAAATCACATACAATATAAAATTCTTTTGTTTATATTTAAAGCACTCCATGGCTGTGCTTCTCTTTAACTTGCTGAATTACTTCAGCCGTACTCTCTCGCTCACAGTCTAAGACCTTTTTTCTGCTAGTTTTAGACTAATTAAAACTGACCACTATGGGTCACAGCCCACTATTTAGGGTCGTGGCCCCCAAGCTATTGAACTCTCTCCCAGAGCCTCTCTGAACTTACTACTCTTCCAATATTTAAAACATATTTAAAGCTCAAGTCTTGTCTCTTCTTTCTCTACTACCCCACTGTCTTCATTTTTCTTTTGTAAAGTGCCCTTGGGTTAATGAAAGGAGTTATATAAATCAAACTTGTTGATACTGTTGGTCCCAAAGTAAATTTTCTGTCTGAAACATGCCATTTAATTGCATGCTCATAATTTGGCTGTATCTCCCTCTGAGTGTTTAAAAAAAAAAAAAAGTTTCAAAATTTACATGTGTGTATATTCAGTGCTTTATAATGGCTTTAAGCATGTCTTAGCAAATTGGATTTTAGACCTGACCGCCCCAAACTAGTACTGACTGTAGACTGCATGAAGATAGGGCTAAATGTGGCAGCCTAAACAAATTAGCCCAAATGGAGAATGAATCTAGAGGCCATTTCACCACAAGTAATGCATTACATTTGCATTACACTTGAACGTCTGTGTGAATCTACCGCCTACAGCTGTAAATCAACCCTGTTTGGCAGCTAGCTCCAGCTTGCTCTAATTTTCACCTTTGCATTGAAAGTGTTTTCTATTTTGTGCAAAAGAATTTAGCTGCGAGGCCCCACGGTGGCGCAGTGGGTAGCACTGTTACCTCAAACCTCTAGGGTTGGGGGTTCAAATGTGTGTGTGTGTGTGTGTGTGTGTGTGTGTGTGTGTGTGTGTGTGTGTGTGTGTGTGTGTGTGTGTGTGTG
>JBBPCZ010000034.1:21627898-21639938 GCA_037974445.1 Brycinus macrolepidotus
ATAAAACTAGATTTATTTAATTTATACTAGTTACTTTGAACGTTTATACATATTGTTTACTTTCTTTACTTCATTACTTTATTTTCTATAAATTACTAGTTTTATTTTATTGAGCATTTCTTATTTTAATTACATTTTAAATTATTAATTTTCTTTTTGTTGTTCTTGTTGTTCATATAGATCTGTTAGTTAAATTACATTTTTTATTTTTATTTTTCCACTGTAAATGGTCAGTTGGATTGTAAATAATATCTGCCCTCAATGTATTTCCAAATGTCAATAAAGTTTGACTGACTGATATTCCTTTGTTGTTAACAGAACTGCAGAATCAGAGACCAACATAATATCTTTCAGGGGTGTTGCCGTTTGTGAAATACACAAACAAATCTTAACCAATAACCTTAAAGAAATGTATTATGTCTGTGGCATGATGTGACACTGCTGCTTTTGTGTTAGAATGATTTCACTGCCTCATTATTAAAGATTATTGTGGAATAATCCTGGTTAATGGGTTTGCTCTGTTTTAAAGGAATATATCATGGAAAAGCCAATTTTTCACAGTTAAATAAATAAATAAATAAATAAACACCATTAAAGTTTCACTCTGTATACATAATGGTGCAAAGACAGCACATTAAACCAACAAAATTCACATCTGCCTATTTAGCCTAAAATGGTTCAGCTCCGACCATTCTTGTTAAAGTTATAAGGAGTGTTTCAAGCCAGGCTGCTTTTTGAATTGAGCATAATATAGGGTAGCCAATCAAAACAGAGCTTATTTACATATATTAGTCCTAAAAGCATAGTAACATAAACAGCCTGTTTTATTCTAAAGTATAATAAGATGTATATAATCATGTACATTTATGACTTTGATATATAAAACTGCATGGGAATGAAACAAAATACAAGAAAAATGTAGGATAAATACCCCCTTAATGCATTTGAAAAGATTAGAGTAGTAGGAGCACATAAGTGTTGTGGGGTTTTATGTTGAAGGAATGGTTAAAATATACAAAGATACACAGACTTGAGTATTTTTACTTGCTACCACTATTTTTACCTAACTGAGTATTCAAATAATTTGAGTATTCAAATATTTGGTTTGAAATAAAAAGTTTTTACTGGGCGTACAGCACTGAAACAAAGAAATGCTGAAACACAAATAGCTGATTCACAAGTCTACCTTTGTTCACTCGTAACAATCTAGACCATTTTCCTGGTAGGACAATTATTTAATTCACTGTGGTGTGACTGAATTTAATGTATACTGCAATAAGCATTAAACCTGTCATGATGAAAAGATTAAATGTCCAAAGACATCTCTTTGCATACTTGAAGAAGGTTTTTAACCTCACCACTCACTGTTGTCCTTCTGCTTTTACAGGGTCGACATGTCAAAACGGGGCAACTGGCTGCTGTCAAAGTCATGGATGTGACAGAGGTGGGAGATCCTGCTATCTCTTTACTTACACTTTGACCCTGAAAGTCAAAGTTAGTGTTAGAGGACAGACCATAGTAGATGCCTACTTTCACCTCCAAGTTCATTGGAGACCAGAAGTAATTCAAAGAGAGCGCTATGTCTCTAAAATGAGTAGGTGCTATTATAAAAGCTTTAGAAAGAGCTGGTGCTGGCCCTATGTACCGAGAGTTATTATTTCCGTTCCTTGTCAGTCAAGAGCAGTGCTGGTGGAAGTTGCATTTACATAGGGAAAGTTCAATCATCTTATTTCCCTTGGGTAATAAATTACACTCATTTTTGGTTTGTGGGGCAGGGGTAGGCTCAGTTCACCCAAAGGCTAGTTTTATTACAATATCACTGTATACACATGAGGAGATTAAATTGAATCTGATTCTTGCTTTGAAGCACATTTAAGTTGATCTGGAAATAGAAAGATATTCACGGTCACGCACAGTTTCATATTAAGCAGCAGCGCCATGCAGGCCTTGCTTTCTCAGAATTAATGAAGGCATAATGTCAGTTCTATAAATTAAACATCCTAAAATAATTCTTCAAGGGTTCTTTAGTAAAAATAATGGTTTTTATATAGAACTGTGAACCGTCAAAGAAACATTTGAAATCATAAATAATTATTTGCCTGGTTAAGTGGTTATTCTTTAAAGAACCTTTTGGTTTTTGGTTTTAAAGGCTTCCATTATTGTTACAAAGAGCCTTTCTAAAATATAGTTCTAATATATAGTTCTAATATATAGAACTTGCAGTGAGTAGGGTTGGTTTATTAAGGACATAAATTAAGAAGGAAAAAAAAAGTAAACACGGGGTGTCGGCAAAAAAAGGTTTCAAAAGAAAATAACACAAACACAAAATAAGCCCACGGTAACTGGGGAAAAACAAGATCTAAACTAAGGGGAGAAAGGAAGACACACGCTGGAAAATTACCAGTGAAACTGGAAATACATGTGGGAAACTAGGGACACAGGAAACGCCACACTCGGAAATAATGCAGGGAAAAGGATGCAGTATTCATGCAATGAAGGGATAAACACAAGGGCTTTATAAAGGCAGACACTGGGAAAAACACCTGAGGAACTAACAAGACAGACCTACTAAGCATCAGCAGAGACATGTGGGTAGGAACATGTGATAGGGTGGTGCTGGGGCGGAGACAAGATGTAAACAAAGTGCATGTGGGGAAAGACGCAGAAATGAGGGAGCAGGAGTACGTGGGAGAGAAAACGAGCGAGGGGGCACCGGGAGAGCGGGGAGAGTGGAGAGAGCAAGGAGGGGCACACGAGAGACCGAAGAGAGTGAGGGGGTGATCACATGAGAGAGCCGGGCAAGCACACGGGAGAGAGTCAGAAGGGAAAGGGGAGGGAGGACAAAAGAGCACCCTCAAGAAGCCTGAGGAGGTCACTGGGGCTAGGGACTGGGGCCCTTTAATGGAGGGCAAACTATTTATGCGAAGACAGAGGAAGTGAATAGATTGCTTAATTAATTACAATCACTAATGGATAGTCTGAATCTCTATGCGAGTACCTTAGTTATGCCTTAGTTATCCTTTTCTAACATCAGTGTTTAGAAGTGGGGTTGGGGTGCGTTGGAGCAGGGGGATTATAAATAAAATCAATCTGAAAGTAAGGACACCTTTAAATGTGTATCGAAACTAAAGCATTCAGGTCTTTCCAGTGTGTGTATGTTGATGTGTCTAATTCAGTATGTTTCATGGGCTGGAGGCCACAATAGACAAACACATAAAAAAGAACACGTTACTACGGGCTTTGAAGGTTTTGGTGGAAAGAGGCCACTCAGTATGACCAGAACATAAACTGTACTGGATTTGAATCTTGTTGATCCCAGTGATTTACTTATCACGATAATCTACAATGAACATATCGCCAAATAAAGTTACTCACTTTACACACTTAGTAAGAAACCTGAAATACAGCTTATATTACTGTTGACTTTGAGTGAACTTTCTTCAGTTCTGTACTGTCACCTGCTTTTTGATAAGTGATAAACAGGTGATTAAGTTAACTAGATTAGTATTCTGAGACTGCAGGTTTATTGCTGACCTGCTGTTTATTGCTGTTTATTTATTTCACCATTTATTTTGTTTGTTTTTTGAAGATCACTACTTACTGCTTTTAAGTTATCTAGAAACACATTGCTATGGACTGTTGTTTGGTTTAAATGTCTGCTGTCTCCTGACATCTGTCGTTTCTATTCATCTTTGTTTGTTTTTCCATTTGTACAAATTTAGCGGTGTGAAAATCTATCAGTGTATCATGGTCTATAGGTAGCAGTTCAACCACATTAATTGTTAGAATGTTGGAATATTAGAACTGATTATCATTAATAAAAAAGTATTGTGTAATACACCCTTATAACATGCTGGCTGTGTTATTGAATTAGTCTGAGCTACATTTATGTTTTCATTTGTTCTCTTGTCTTTTTGCAGGAGGAGGAGGAAGAGATCAAACTAGAGATAAACATGCTGAAGACCTATTCTCATCACAGGAACATAGCCACGTATTACGGTGCTTTTGTGAAGAAAAGTCCTGCAGGTCAGGATGACCAGTTATGGGTGAGTGACCCCTTTTCCTCACATTTTTTTTTTCATAAGGAAGGAAGCTAGACAGGATGGTTGTTAGTTTGTGGCTTGTGGGTTGTTTTTTTGTAATTCTGTTAATCATGTTTGTCTAGAGATTTTAGTCTATTTTAGTTATTCTGTTTTGGATCCTCTTCATGTATATGTTCCAGATGAATGTAGATTCTTTGGATACAAAGAAAGATGAAAATTCATAAAATAAAAGTTTAAGATGTTATATAGTAAATACTTATATAAATTGGTCATTTGACTGTAATTTTACAAAGCCTGAAATATCTAAAATAGGAATCTATATACTCAATTAACTAATTTCTCCCTCTGTAAAATGCATTTTCAACTGGACAAAATCCCATCTTCATTCTGTACAAGGGTTGCATTAAATAGGAGCATTTTATTGTCAAAAGTATCATAGATATGAAAACAGTTACATGGTGTATACATTGCATAATACATTTTGAGAAACAACATTGTGAACCTTTTGTAATTCTGTTCTTTTCTGTACTTTCTGGAAAAATGTACATCACAGCTTGTGATGGAGTATTGTGGAGCTGGCTCAGTTACAGATCTGATAAAGAAAACCAAAGGGAACTGTCTGAAAGAAGACTGGATCGCCTACATCTGCAGAGAAGTCCTTAGAGTGAGTGCTGGTCTGTGGTTTTAGCAGTTCTTGCTAAATAGCTGCTAAATAATAAATCTATTGTTATTCAGATTAGCTCAGGGTTTTGAAAGTAAGTCCTCTTTTAATGCCAACTTAACACCAGTGATGTTGGGTGTGTTTTGATAGAAACACCTTGGATGGCCAGTAATTGCAGAGCCATGGTGTAGATGTGCTTGTATGTGTGCACATGTGTGTACACAGCAAACATTGTGTGTGGTTGAAAACTAAAGAAAAACGGGAGTTACCTGCAATATTATATGCAAAATAGCTCTTCTTTTAACAAAGTGTTTTTAACAAAAGCTTCGTTTAGAATGCAATATAACGTTTCATTTTTAAAAACAGAAAGGTCAAAACCCTTTCTGTTACATCCCATATCTGAGTGCATTTTTCTGTCCATCAATACTGTCTGAGTGCTTTTGACACTGTCCCACCATTTAGGGTCTAGCTCATCTCCACTCACACCATGTCATCCATCGTGACATCAAAGGACAGAATGTGTTGCTGACTGAGAATGCAGAGGTTAAACTAGGTAAGGAGGAGGAACAGATGGGACTATTCATATCTTTTATTTATCATTTGGAAGTTTTTCAGACTTGCAAGCAGTCTCTTATTATGAAAAATTATGGTCTTTAATGAATCATTTCCTTTCAAATGAACTCAAGTGAATTGCTTCCTTTACAACATAGCACTACTTTTAAAAAGTATACAATGACAGCACAAAATGAGATCTTCAGTGTTTTCAACCATAAACATTTCATGTAAAATTGTTTTTTAAATACTGACTTCAAATTTTCTGACATCAGTGGATTTTGGTGTGAGTGCCCAGCTGGATAGGACAATTGGAAGAAGGAACACGTTCATTGGGACACCATACTGGATGGCACCTGAAGTGATTGCTTGTGATGAGAACCCAAAATCTACATATGACTACAGAGTGAGCACTTTATGTATAAGACATGGTTGTTCAGATCTTTCCTTACACTCAACACCCTCATCATTAATTTGAATTGTACATTTGGGGTCTACCTTTGACCAAAATAAAACTGTGATACCTTTAAACTGGCCAGTATCATTGGTCATTGGAATTTATAGCTCCTTAATATTGGTAACAATAATTTTGAATTTCATATCAGTCAAATATGGTGTGTGCTTCTTATCATATATTGATTAGATTAAAAAAATACAAGCAAGTTTGGAATTTGATCTTATTTCTCCATGTAAAATTAGCTGTTGATATGTTGGAGAAATGCTTTTGATTGTATTAGTGGAAAATGCAATACGATCTAGTTTCAACTTCTCCTAAGTGTCCCAGAACATTAACACCCCAAAATGCCATGTAATTATTAAAGTAATTATTTTTGTCAATAGCATGTTATCTTTTGGAGACGCTGCAGCCAGCGTCTAACTCTCCAGCTGTAATCTTTGTTGCCAATTGAAAGATTTATTTGTTTTTCTTTGCTTCAATGTTAAATTAATAATTTAAAAAAATAAACAATAAACAAATACTACTTGCATACTAGAATAATTTGTATTGACTTGTTTATTTAGGCCCACTTCAGTGTGAATTTGATATTACGCTTGCTAGCCATCTTTTGCTTGTTTCTTATTACAGAGTGATCTGTGGTCTCTGGGTATCACAGCTTTGGAAATGGCACAGGGTGCACCACGTGAGTTTCCATAGATATGTTGGAAAACATTTTTTAGATCTTATAAAGGAGTTTGCAGTGAAAGGACCAATGGTACACAGATAAACTATGCCACAAACTTTTTGGTCTCATTTGAGTTACCTCAGTTCAAGATTTGTAATGCTTGTTTCTTTTGTCTTTCTTCACAGCCCTGTGTGATATGCATCCAATGAGAGCCCTTTTTCTCATTCCACGCAATCCACCCCCAAAACTTAAATCTAAAAAATGGTATGACATCACTGACATTTGCACTTCTCGCCAGAACAGAAAGAAGGAACATTTGCATCAGAGAAAAGCTGGCACAGACAAGGCTGACTTGTAGAAACTCACATACTATTATTTTTATATCCATTTGTGATGTTTTCCACTTTTGACATAGTTTAAAAATACTAGGTTCTAAGTTGTCAAAAAGACCTGACAAATAGAAAATGTCTAAAATTACTTCAAACAAAATCCCTTTTACGTTAAGTAACACTTAAAGTTGAGAGAGTAAAGTCAAATGTTTTCTTGTGTGAAGTTAACTCGATTTCAGTTTTTGTCATAATACGTATAATAATCTGTAATGCTACCTCTTACATGTTGTGTATGTTAATCTTTAAGGTCAAAGAAGTTTGTGACCTTTGTGGACAGCTGTCTGGTCAAGAACTACCTGCGCAGGCCATGCACTGAGACTCTTCTACGCCATCCCTTTATCAAAGACTTGAATGAAAGGCAAGTGCGTATAATGCTCAGAGACCACCTGGACAGAACTAGGAAGAGGAAAGGAGAGAAAGGTGAGAACTAGCTTTATAACATCAAATATGGATGATCTTAATTAGAAACAGATACTTAGAATAACAGATGTATGCAAATAAACACATTAGTCTTCTGTTGTTGATCCACTGATGCTGTCTCAATCATTATTTACAAGCTGATTAACACTAAGTGCCGTTGATAACATACACATAATATATACAGGACATTCAGAGAACATTTTCAAAAATTTTACTAAAGTGAGGTCAGGTTATTTTATTTCACGTGTATATTCTACATTTATTGTAATATTTGCGTGCTCAGTAAAGCACATATGTTTTCAAGTGATATCTACACTTTATATGTATGGAGCTTAGTATCGCTATATGATATTCCCTCATATGAGTACATGATTTGGCAATAGTAAATATTTCACTAGTAATACATTTTAGTGCATTTCCTCACAATCTTTGCCGTTATGTTTTTTCTATGTCATATTCATAAATATCAGAGGAGACTGAATATGAATACAGCGGAAGTGATAATGAGGAGGATGAAATGAATGAAGATGAGGGAGAACCCAGGTATGCATGAATTCATGTCCACTTTATATCAAGAGTCTTAGCAACCAGTGTGGAAGATAGATAGCAGCAGTGTGGTATCTAGACGTCCAGGGTTCTGTCTTATGTAACCATATTCTGGCCTTGCAGATTAGAAACTTCTTCACAGTAACATGGCTGTACCACCAGATGCTCAACCTTATGCCGTTTCCAAGTGGCTCTTTCATGCCATATGTCATCGACTTCAAATATTATTGTATCTGTGTTCTTGTATTCATACAATTTTTGGACAAAATGCCCTGACCATACAAGTGTTCTTATGTTTTCTTTCAATATCTCTAGCTCTACAGTCAATGTTCCTGGAGAATCCACCTTGAGGCGAGAGTTCCTACGGCTGCAGCAGGAGAATAAAGGCCGCTCTGAGGCCCAGCTCCTCCAGCATCAGCTTCAGGATCAGGAGCGCTACAAGAAGCAGTTAGTTGCTGATAGACAGAGGAGGATTGAGCATCAACAAGAGCAAAGAAAATTCTTCGAAGATGTATGGGTGACCTTTTTCCTGTATCTGAATCTATTCTCACTGTTTTTCTTTAACAGGTTGTCTAATGAGCAGAATATTAAAAATGGCTGTTCTGAGCTTTGAAATAGTCCACAGAAATGGTAAAAGTTCAAAATTGTAAGACCACTGTAAAACCTTGGAGCACCTGTTATTATGAATTATAATTATGATATTGAATGAATCAACAATATGTACTGAGTAAGCTCACAGTTTATGTACAGTTTATGGTCTCTGTCAAATGTACCATCATTGTACTGAATTGTAATTGGTATGGAATGTTTAAAACTGTGTGTGTGTGTGTGTGTGTGTGTGTGTGTGTGTGTGTGTGTGTGTGTGTGCGCTTGTGTGTGTGTGTGTGCGCTTGTGTGTGTGTATGTGTTCTTGTGTGTGTGTGTGTGTGTGTGTGTGTGTGCTTGTGTGTGTGCGTGTGTGCAGCAGAAAAGGCAGTTACAGGCATTTCAGTGGTCAGAGCTCCAGGAGCTGTCATGGCAAGAAGAGACTGATCTCAACGAAAGAAGCCTACAAGAGGAGAGCACAACACGGAATGTCAAGA
The DNA here is from genome assembly GCA_037974445.1 of Brycinus macrolepidotus. NCBI lineage: Eukaryota > Metazoa > Chordata > Actinopteri > Characiformes > Alestidae > Brycinus > Brycinus macrolepidotus. The sequence goes on from JBBPCZ010000034.1 coordinate 21,636,713, forward strand.
AACAGGTTAGAGAAAATGAGTTTCACTTACATCCACTGCTAAGTATTACAATTATTAGAAAAATAATGTATATAACACTAATTGGTTTGACTGTGTTAAACCCTTGCCTTTCCTTTGCTGCCTGAGTGTGGTTGCTGGTGTTTGTATTTGCTTATTTCTTAATAAAGCTAATCAATTAATGTAAGAGCACAGAATGACTTCAGACCTGTGTGCTGGTGAAGCTTTTTAGCACCTTAGAGTAAGGAGTATTTTGTAATTTGTGTCAAATGTTGACGCAACGCTTTCAACTTTTCCTACTTTGAGAAATCATCACTTTGACAAAATTCGTTAGTTGCGTCTTGGTGTCTACACACACACACACACACACACACACACACACACACACACACGACTGCTCAGATCTTTGTCTACAGCTCTCTTACGCGTACTATAGATGCGCAATATGTCATTCCTTAAGTAAAGCATTAAGTTAAATATTAAAATATATACTCCCTCGTTTCTCTTGTGATACACTCTTTCTATTGCTAAATTGATGCTTTTCTGCATTCTATGATGTTTTGACTCACAATATCACATTTTCAGCAACATTAGTCATTTTTATGGCCAGCTTTTAGGTCATCTTCTCCATTATTAACCACGTTTGATGTCTGTGATTGTTGTGTTAAATATTATTTTATTAATTTTTTTTTTTTTTTTACCGTTTTATTGTTTGTTTCTTTGCATGTCAGAATCCTAATAGATATGTGTCAGTGAGGTTTCATGACACAGGTTAAATTTCAAAAACAAGTAAGATGAACTAGGAATGACCATTCACATCACTTAATGTGTGCAGTGTCAAAGTAAACGGAAGCATCTAATCCGCTGCTTCCTAATTTAAATGCTTGTCCTTTTTCTTTTCTAGTATGTGTGTTTCAAATCATGAAATGTGTGATATTTATAGTTCTGCATCATAATATGCAGAACTAGGAAATATTTAACTAGCCAAAATAACCAGTGTTCAGCTAATTGTCCCAGTAAGTGAATGACATGAAAGAAATAGACTGACCACATATTAACTACAAATTTACTACAAATGTAAACTGATTGACCTAGACATTTGATCATAGAACCAGGAAATATCAACTTCCTGCAGTCAGTTTTAGAACAAAATACCTTAGTAACCTATTTAATTATATCCAGCCTAATTCCCAGAATGAAAAATTTAGAACAGGTTTCGTGCAAGGCAGATCACTGGTGAGCAGAAGTTGCAGTGAACCGTGTCCTTTCCTCTAATTTTGCTCTTGAATATCCAGCCTGAAGATTCTGGAAGACTGAGGGCTGATGTCGAATCATGGCATTTAGGTCCATTTGCTGACAAGGTAAAGACAAATTTTCATTCTTTAAAATGGGATTTGCATTGAATAGGGAGCTCAGAGTCATATACTACCTATGGTATACATGTGACACATATGCATGAGTTTAAGCAGAAATTCTCTGTTCACTGTGTTAGATTAGGGTACATTAGGTCAGCTTTATTTCCATGCACCAAAGCCAATGAAAACTGATTCTAGCACAGAATTACTAGCTAATGTTAATGAGACACAATGGAAGAATTATATGTACACAGCTCATGCTGGATGATATATTGTCTGTACCAGTATATAGTACAATTAGAGTATTTATTTGAGTTGAGTGACATTTCTTGCAGCTAAAAGGCTACTCAGCTGCAGTGTATGTCATTTGCCAGGTGCTTCAGTCAGGTTATGTTTTAGGATTTTCCCCCAGTAGGTCACAAGTTTCACTTGTGTTAGTACTTAAAGAAGTACTGTTGCTGGACAACAGAGGTTAATATGCTTAATTTTAGTAATGCTTGTATCTTTGTCTTGGCCTGACAAGATATTTCCTGTCTACCAGCTTGTCACATGATTTGAAAGAAATGTAGTCAACCAACAGCTCTATTTTTTTCTTCTTTCTTTTTTCTATCAAATCATGCAGGCCTAACATTAGTCATGTCATCAGATGTTTAAACTTCAGTAATTATTTAAATCATTTTAATCTGAGCCAGGATTTGCAAGGCAACACGAAGAACAAAAGCAAACAACACAACGCTACATAAGTGCAGACACGAGTTTACTAAAGAGAGTGCAAAAAGAAGAGAGATCAATCAATACAATATTACAGCACAACATACGTCACATTGTACATCACAGTGTAAATCACAGTATCCAATCTAAAAAATCCTTTATTGATCAAACTGTACTGTTCAGTAAGCAGTATTTTCTTTTACTCATATTGATCTTTAGATAGAGGACAAAATGCAAGCTTTGAAGAGCCACCATGGTAATCTGAACAACGCAGATGCAGGATTTTCGATGCACATCCAGTCAAGACTGAGCTCAGGAAGAAACTCCAGTCCCTGTACACCAATCCTCCAAAGAGCTGTAATTCAGGTACCAGTTGTAATAAAATGATGAAGCAAGGGTGTTTCACAAGTAATTTCATTTTTAAACTTTTTTATTTATTTGTTTTTAATTTTTTATTTAATTTTTTATATGCAAATAGGATATAAAAACCACCGTAAAAGCAATAAACCACATGTTGAACTTGACACAATGCTAGGTTTAATAAATAGTGTTGAATAAATCATTACTATTAATAATTATAGCAATAAACTATTCCTCTGTATTTTGTTAACAATAGGTTATGCAAGGAACACTGAGGTAAAATATTATTCCTCAACAGCACAATGAATTTTAACATTACATTCATTTGGCAGACATTTTTATCCAAAGCGACTTTCAATTTGAGGAAACACTCAAGGTTCAGGACAGTGGGAGAACCAAATGATAGTACTACATTTTTAAGTAGGGAGTACTGCAAGAAGATGTAAGCTTATCAGATAGAAGAGCAAGTGTGATTTAGGATAGATAGTCCATCAGGAGAGGAAGACATGCAGGCAGTTGGTGTGAGAGTAGAAGATGCAGAGGATAGAAGGAAATGGAAACAGCTGATCCACTGTGGCGACCCCTAGTCGGGAGCAACCGGAGGTAGAAGAAGCTGAGTTGTTATGTCCTGAATCAGCTGTAAGGGATTTATTGTACAAGTGTGGAGACACACTAGGACGGCGGTGCAGTATCTGAGGTGAGAGATAACTAATATCTCTGAATATACAAATACTTAAACTAAAAAACGGGGACACAACGGGGAGACAATAAGGCTACAGTATAGTATAAATATAAAATATATA
>JBBPCZ010000034.1:21659915-21672097 GCA_037974445.1 Brycinus macrolepidotus
CCGATAAGGAATCGAATCGATAAGAAGAATCGATAATGGCATCGACATCAATAATTTCTTATCGATTCCCATCCCTAAGGCACATGATGGGCTTTAGTGAGGAAAATAAAATACAATATTTTTGTTGGTTACTCCACAATTTCATGTCATTTTACAGCTTTGATGTCTCCTCTGTCATTCTTAAATTAGTAAATAGTAGAATAGAATAGTAATAATAGAACTGAAGTCCCAGAAGTGTCCATACCTTGGAGTATATATATGTACTGCATATACATCATAGGGTTAAAAGAAAGTTAAAAACTATTAAACAGTTTGAAAGGAACTTTTATTCAGAATCTTTCACCATTATATTAACACAGATTATTTCAATCTTATTTTTGTTTTTCCTCTAAGGAGTTTCATCTGAGCTCTAGGCAAAAGTTTGTCCTCAGTCCATTTGTAAAACCTACAGAGGACTCTACCTCCAGTGACGAAATAGGGAGCAGTGATGATGACGAAAAGAGCAGGTCAGTGTATTTCATCATCATCTTTTTTCCCCTTTTCTGCAAAAAGACTTGTCAAATTGAGCAATGTGACATAAAGAATACTCAGTCATGTCCTGCAAGCTTCTTTGTATTTAGAAAATAAATCCTACTGACTTAAAACAAAAGCTGAAAATGTACATTTTAATGAAAAGAATATAGGTGAAAAGAATATAAATTTGGAATATTTTTGCAAGCTTTAATGCATGATTACAATATATTTGCTGAATTCCATACATTATAAAAAATAATAAAATGAAATATGGTCAACAAAAGTTTGGGGGGCCTTTCATATTTTTTATTTTTCATATTTTTACATTTTTCACCAAGCTTATTTTGCTCATCAGGTATGGACGATTGCTGAGCATAATTAATTATGTGACCCTTCAAATCTTTCAGGGTGTTGCGCATACCCAACCATGGTCTCATTTAATCAGCTGACTGAATATCTAAAACTAAAGATGATTGACTCTTACATATCGAGAGAAGACTGTAAAAAATTTCAAAACACTTCTTGATTGTAATGTAGGGATAGTGGGGAAAAATATTAACAAATCCTGGAAGCCTATGTAGCCCGGTCAGGTAAAGCAGCAAGTCTATGATTCAAAACATACATAAAAAGTAAATGACTGTTTCTAGACTAGAAGTGTCTAGACTAAAAGTGTTAGATGGCTACAGGAAATGTTTGGAAGGAGTGATTTCAGCAAAAGGGGTTCTTACTAAGTACTGACTGAAAGGGTTCCCAAACATCTTCACATATTTTTTAATTTATTTTATGCATGTTTTTTTATATTTTAGATTCAGCAAATAAATAATTGTGCATTAAATTACTGTTCCATGCAGAGGTGGGGTTAACATTCACATAGAAAATCTTTTCATACATTTCAGTGTGTAATATAAGCTGTATAATAGAAGAATACAAATGGGTAGTTGCTGTATTTTACAGATCTTTAGATGACACAGAAATGAGGATAAGTCTCATATGCTGGTAACAAATTAGCACAGTTTTTCCCTCTGGTAAACTAGTCCATTGTCCAAAAGACTTAGAATTTACAGCTTAATTTACAAATACTTCTGAGTGAAGAATTCATGAAAGTGTTCAAAAATGACATGTTTTACTGATGAAACTTAGCAGCTGTCTGGTAGCACTTATTAATTTAGAGAAACACACTGAAATGATCATTCTCTATTGTTGACTGCACATACAGAAGGACAGTAAAGGACCCCACACACGGACTATAAATTCTAAACCATTGTTTTTAATGAAAGTCTAAAGTCTTTTGGATTAATAGACAATTGCTAATGGTGTGTTACCTCAGCTAACATTAAAATCTAGCCAAGAGGTAGTAAGTTGATCCCAATGTGATAAATTCATAAATTTTGTTAAATGGGTTATACCTGTAGACTTACGCTAATATAGTGCAAAAATGTACTTGAACTTACTATTTATCGGCGCTCTCATTGCATCGCAATCTCTATGGTATAGCTTTGCTTTGTATTGCATATACTATGTGGCGCTATTCGACAGGATGTGTTCAGTGCTGATTTTCTGTGTATAAGATGCAGAAATCCTGAGGAGCAGAGGGATCAATGAATGAAGTTTCAGTGACAAACTTGTTACTTCTTTTTGCAGTTATGCTGTATATAACTATTTGATTGTGAAATAGCACAGCGTAGTTTACTATTGGACCTTATTGTCACCGATGAAGAATTTTTTGCCGAAAACTACATGTCTTACAACTTGTGGTAAATGCTTGAAAATGTAAATATGTTGCACTGTTTGAATCATTTATCATTTATTATTTATTTATTTACACACAGGTCACCACTGAGTAATAAAAAGAGTACAATTTTCAGCAATCTTAGCCCACAGGTAAAGTTATCTTCATCTTCGAAATTAACACACACCCAGACATGGATTAAAAATATATAGCTACTCCGTTAAACTTCTGAATATTATATGATGTTATATGGACAGTATCCACTAATGAAGCCTGGTAACAGGCCATCAATCACTTAGGCCTTTGGGAACTGCATTTGTAAGCGTTTATATGTTGAATAAGTACGAGTTTAGTATTCATCAGTGAAACAAAGGCAAGACAATAAATAATTCGATATGTGTTATGTTACCATGAAAATCAGGAAGAGCATAGTACCAGCTATACAGGTAAAAAGAAGAGCATGATATAATGAGAACAAATACTACTCTGTGATTATTCCATTCAAAAAATTTGTGACTGTGTTCCATTAATGTTCTCTATAATAACTGTAGAAACATTTACATATGTATCTGGTTTCCCTGAAGGCTTAACTGATATACAGTTACAGAAAGTTTTCAGACCCTTTCTGTGACATGTAAGGGTGACTGGACACAGGACAAATACAGGAGCAAAGGGTATATCCAAAGCAATATATGTCTGCCAAGACCTTTATAGTGTGGGAATGTGGGTAATACTGAGGTGTCCAGCAGCAGGGCTAGTGTGGGACGATTGGATCAGTTCATCTCTCACCTCAGTAGGGACATATACTTAATTCAGAGGGCAGTTGGATAGTGTAGGTTCTCTCACATGTGCTCATTCAATGGCCTTATCGACATTCCTCGCGATGGGCGGTAGAAAGCAGGTTGAAGGAAGTATGTAGAAAGCAGGTTGAAGGGAGTATCAGGTTTGGACAATAATTTTTGCTCATACACACAAGATAGGGTATTGGCTTTTCCCCTCTGAGAAACAGTAAAATCAAAACGGGTAAAGAATAGAGTTTACCTGGCTGGGGTTTAACCTCTTGGCCATTTGAAAATATTCCAGATTTCCATGATCTGTTAGAACTAGAAATGGAACTTAAGCTCTCCACAACCATTCTTCCAAGGCCAGTTTAATTGCCAGCTGCTCCCAGTTGCCCACATCATAGTTGCATCTCTCAGTTTTCTAGAAAAATAGGCACAGGGGTGTAATTTCATTGGATCGTGACATCTCTGGGACAGAATAGCTCCAACACCTCCCTCTGAAGCATCAACCTCCACCACTACTTTGCTGTCATCCATTTTAACTCCCTTCGGTGCTAATGATATACCCAAGGAACGAAACCGTGGTCACATGAAACAAATATTTTTCTGCCCTGATGTAGCTTTGACACTTTAATAGTTTCCTAAGAATCTGGAGGACCTGCTGTGTGTGTGTTCTCAAATCTTCTGAATAGATGAAGATATCATCGATGTATGTAATTCATGTCTTTTAGGACATCATTAATAAAAGACTGGAAGATGGACGGCACGATCAATAGTCCATACGGAACCATCAAATACTCATATTGGACTGTGGTTGTTGTCTTCCATTCATATCCCTCTCTAGTTTGGATACAGTCATATGCGCTACACAAGTCAAGTTTGGTGAAATACTTGGCTCTTTTAGTTGTTCTACCACAGCTGGGACTAATGGCATCGGATAATGGTACTTGACAATGACGGAATTTAGCCCTGTGCCGGGGCGTAAGCCTGCATTTTTTATCTGTACATAGAAGAACCCAGCAGAAGCAGAAGATGTTAAAGGACTAATAAAACTGTTCTTTAATGCTTTGTCTATTTATTCTTCCACGACCCGCGTTGGAGAGCCACTCCAGTGTTTTTGGGTTTTTTTGGATTATCTGTCTTACCAAGACCCCTCATCCCCAATTACTCAGTTTTGTATGCTGCTAGATCTATTATAGACAGGTACGTTCCTTTCTTAATTTTTTGAAACAAATTCAGTTGCACAGGTGGACTTCAATCAAATTGTAGAAGCATTTCAAGGACCACTGACAGAAGCAGGATTCACCAGAGCTCAATTTCAAGTGTCACAATAAAGGCTCTGACTACTTACACTGATCAACCACAACATTAAAACCATTGACGGGTGAAGTGAAAAACATTGATTAGCTTGTTACAATGTCACCTGTCAAGAATTGGAATATAATGAAGTCTAGTCCGTCTGGTCCGATACCACAGAAGAGCTACTGTAGCCCAAATTGCTGAAAAAGTAAATGCTAGCTACGATAGAAAGGTGTCAGAACACACAGAGTATCACAGATTGCTGTGCATGGGGCTGCAAAGCTGCAGATCAGTCAGAGTGCTCATGCTGACCCATGTCCACCTCCGAAGGTGCCTACAATGAACTTGTGAATATAGGAACTGGACCATGGAGCACTGGAAGAAAGTGGCCTAGTCTGATGAATCGTGTTTTCTTTTAAATCATGTGAACAACTATGTGTGTGTGCATTGCTTTCCTTGGGAAGAGATGGCCCCTGGTCCCTCTATAGGAAGAAGCCAAGCCAACGAAGGCAGCGTGATTCAGTGTTCTGCTGGGAAACCCTGGATCCTGGCATTCATATAGATGTTACTTTGACACATATCACATACATAAACATTCTTGCTTGCCAAGTACTTCTTCATTGCTATTGTATTCTCTTGTAGCAATGGCCTCTTTCGGCAGGATCATGCACTGTGCTGCACAGAAAAAAATGTTTATTAATGGATTTGAGGAATGTAACAAAGAGGTTCATAATCCTGTTTTTGCTTTTTTATTGTAAAGTGTTACATGTAGCTTGGTGAGGGAAAAAGTTGAGGGGAAAAAAAACAAATGAATCAATTTGTCTGAAACACGAAAAATGGAAAACTTGAAAGGGTCTGAAAACATTCTGTGTGCACTGAACACTAGAGGGCATCCTCTGCACCTGGAAGTCTTGAATGGACAGTCAGCATACCACATTTTGTATATGAGCTTCCTTTCTGTTTTGACATTTTTGTCAGTAATGTTAAGAAATGAAATTCTTGCTTATTTCTCTTATGTTTAGCTGTTTGCAAAAGTTTGAACCCCCTGCTAATTGTTGATTATCTAAGTGAAAAGAAGTAAACATCCTCTACAGAGAAGACACTTCTGCACATTTTAATGCACATTTTATTAGCTGAATCTACATTACCTACAGCCTTACCTACAAGTTAAGAGTTTTAAGGTTAAGTTTTTAGGTTACGTTTTTCCTTCTCCTGTAAAGCTACCATTTTTGGAGATAAATTGTTTTGTTCCAACATCTTTACCTTTTTCTTTCACAGATTGTGTCACCTTCTAAGGTGGAGGCTTGCAGCAGGAATGTTGGATTAAAGTCGAATGACAACTACCTTCTCCCTGACATCTTGCAGAAGAGCCATGAACCCCAAGGCCTGGAACTGAATGATCTCATCTGCCCTCAGTCTCCCACTGGATGGAGCCCCAACTCCGAGGCATAGCATTCACACTATTAAGAAGCTGATTAGTATTAGATTTAGTTCACATAGAGTAAAAGACTGATTGATTTTTAAGATGCTATGTAGTTCTTTCAGTATTTTAATCTGCAGTTTTTTTGTTGATTTACTTTGCTTAGTATTTTCATGGTGCTTACTAAGGTAAATATGGTGTAAAATATATAAAGGGCTTTGTTCCAAAATAGACAACTCCTAGGAGTTTTTTTTTTTTTCATGTTATACGCAGCTGGGTCCAGTGAGGGGGGCAGCTGTGATTTTATGTGCCTCACGACAAGCCTCTCGAAGCACTTCATGATGGGTGTGAGTGCAACGGGACGGTAGTCATTGAAGCAGGACACTGATGACTTTTTTGGCACAGGGATGATGGTGGTGGCTTTAAAGCACATTGGTGGTGCTCGGAGAGATACTGACGCTGTCTGTGAGAACATCTGCCAGGTGGTCTGCACATCCTCTGAGCACTCGACCAGGAATGTTGTCTGGTCTGGCAGCCTTTGGAGGTTTGACTCTAAGCAGAGTTTACCTCGCATCAACCATGGTCAGACAGAGCGCCTGGTTATTGGGGCCAGGGTGGTCCTCATCGCTGCCATGTCATTTTGTGCCTCAGACTGTGTGTATAAGTGCATCTGGAAGGGAGGCGTTGCCATCACAGATAGGTGAAGATGCCTTGTAGATGGTGATGGCCTAGATGCCATTCCACATATACCATGCGTTCCCAGTGTCCTGGAAGTGGTCGTGGGTTTTTTAAACATGTACGTGCTTTGCTGCTCTGATAGTCTGGGACAGGTTGGCCCTTATCACCTGATCTGAAGATGGTGTTTTGGATTCTCAGCAGTCATCCGTGGCCTCTGGTTGGGGCATGTGGTGATGGTCTTGGAGGCAGTGACATCACTGAAGCTCTTTCTGACGTAGCAGCAGTGAGCAGTAACTAGAGACTAGCACAGTGTTATTTGTTTTATAAAAGATTGCCTGGTCTAATAATGTTAATAATGTACAAAGTGGCTGGTTGTGATCTTTAGCAAATACAGTGAATACAGTGAATTCACTTTGAAGAGATGTCAAAATAAATTGTTTTTTTTTTTTATATGATCAGTACTGTGAGAAAACCTAATGATTTCTCAGTATGCTGTGTTCTACTCATACAGGTGTAAAGGTTGCAAAGGTAAAAATCAATAAATACGTTATTGCTTTGTGGAGATTAGAAAGAAACTGGATAAATTCTATGAATCAAAACCACTAAGTTGTGCTGTATATTTAAATACAAGATGTTCATTACTGTTACAGTTGACTAGCAGTCACGTAAATGTTGTAAAAAAACATTTTCCTCAATCGAGATTTTGTACAGTGTTTTCTTTCACTGACTATTACATGAGTAGTATGTGAAAAGTCATCTTAAGTTCTTCTCATTTATGTGTGTTGATCTTTGATCTTTGTGTTTTCAGAAACCAATTACGCCAAATGCCAATGCAAAGAGCATTTCATCATCTACCTCCTCATTCACACCGTTCATAGATCCACGCTTGCTACAAATCTCTCCACCTCAAAGCCCACAGAGTAATAGTCCAAGTAAGGCATAATTTTAAATAAAAATTAAAAGAATTTTGAAAAATTGATACATTGGGACAAAATTATTAATAAATGTCAATATTTAAAGCCAAGGATATTGTACAGTATTCTTCATTACTAAGAGAAGTTTCTGAAATGGCGTTTTCACACCGAGTTTGAGTTGTACAGAAATAAAACATCAAAAACAAACATTAAAGCTAAAGTCACCTTTTGCATCAAAGTTCGTGTTTTTCTCATTTTCTTCTTCTTTACTGTTAGGGGAAAATTATTTAATTACTTAGAAAAGAGCATACAGTGATTAAACAATAATGTAAGATTATCTTGAAAAAAATAGTTCTGATGTCTGGTCATCCTGCTGACATTATATTTAGGTGTATGTGCAGTTGAAACACATAAAGACAAGAGTAGTCAGTTGTCATACTTGCACACACATTCATATGTTGACATACAATGAAGGCATCTGTTTTTCTCTCTCTCTCTCTTTTTCTCTCTCTCTCTCTCTCCATCTCTCCATCTTATAAATGGGCACCCCAGACAGTGTAAAATCTGAGTTGTACAAGAGGCAGAACCACAGGAAAGGCTCAATCGTCAATGTGAACCCTTCAAACATCCGTCCTCAAAGTGACACACCAGAGATACGCAAATACAAGAAAAAGTTCAATGCTGAGGTCCTGTGTGCTGGTCTGTGGGGTAAGCCCTACTTCATCTTCTTGTGGATGGGGGGAAAAGCTATAATCAATTTCAAATATTACTTTCTGTATGCATGGTGTATCTATAAAGTAGTGCTGAATAGTTTTAAATTGATCAGTATTTCACATATGGGCAAATTTTAATATCTGTTTTCAAAAAGAAGATAATTGTTTCACTATCTGTTTCTTTCTGTTTCCAGGTGTGAATCTCCTGGTTGGTACAGAGAACGGCCTGTGGCTGCTAGACCGCAGTGGTCAGGGTAAAGTCTACTCACTCATCAGCCGCAGACGCTTCCAACAGATGGATGTACTGGAAGGCCTCAATGTGCTCATAACTATCTCAGGTAATCACACCGGGCACACTGTATGTTCTTATTAACTCAACAGAGGATGGATAGTTTAAGACATTGTGTAAGAGAGAACAGCATTAAAGCACTATAATTACATTAAAGAATGCCCTGATTTAAGAGGATCTGGAGCCAATCCAGGCATATGGATCAGTGCTCGGCTATTGTTAGCCCACTCCGTGATTCTTTGTTTCCCCCCTAACGCGCACCTCTCCCTCCAGCTAGTAACCATCTAGTAACACCATAGCAATCACCTAGGAACAACCACAGTTACCATAGCAACCGCGGAATCACACTTCGCATTTTCTTGCGGAAATGCAATCTAGTTGTAAACTACAAACTTCATGTAGAAGGTAAGCGGAGTTGGCAAACAATGAACAATGAATGTAGATTTATTGTTAATGAAATGGCTTATTGGTGCATATTAATGGGTTACTCACTCAGGGCAGCATGTAAAATTAATACAGGGTTTTATTCCAGGAAATATAAGAGTCACATTATATTTAGACTCATCCTAACACTCACTGTGTTCACTGGTTCGCATGACTTGTAATCAAGTGTATCACAACACTCATCAAGTGAGTGTAATTAACTGAAATGTGCCACCACAGTTGATCAGATTGCATTTCTGTGGTACCCCATGCTAGTGCTGATCATGTCATATTTCTTAATATGCCAAATGTGCTTGATATGTTTTTATTTTTATTTTGTTACAAAAGCATACCTATCCAGGCAGATGCACCAGTTCAAACCTGCATGACCAAAGGGTTATGTTTATATTATTAAAAACTGGAGCTTTTACACTAGAAACTGTACATACTTTGTTAACCTAATAATAATGATGATACAGCCAATAATAATATTTGACAATAAAATCTTTTGTCTAATTTAATAAATTGACAGGTAAAAAGAACAAGCTGAGGTTATACTACCTGTCATGGCTGAGGAATAAGATCTTGCACAATGACCCTGATGTGGAGAAGAGACAGGGCTGGACATCAATTGGAGACATGGAGGGATGTGTACACTACAAAGTGGGTGAGTCTACACACAGTTGTTGAAAATGCATTTTTTAAAATATTTTGCACATTTTGTCTTGTTTTACCCTTTTACTTTCAAATAGTCTATGCTGTGATGAGAAAATTATATGTTGTACTACTTTGCTCTGGCTACATATATTGGTATGAAAGTAGACCGTTTGCCCTATTGAATGACTTCTCTTAAACTGAACTTTCTCAAAGCTCTTTTGAGCTTGCAAAGTCTTCAAACAATCAATCTGCTTTTTACGAACACCAAACCATTCTCTTCTTTTTTTATAGGAAGTTCTCAGATAGTCCGTTTTTACACAAACTCACGATTGCTCAAAGTACTCTTTCTCCACAGTTTCATTCTCTTTGAGTCTGAGCAACTTTTCAAGCAAAAGTGTGGAAAAATTTAGGCTACCACTATTATGGTGCTAGTATAGCACTGCAAATGGTAGAATCAGCATTGTTTGATTCACATATGTACATATGAACCGTAATATCCCTGCACTGATTGTGCCATTGTGCATAGTTCTGCTTTTGTGGTGTACAGATTGAAGTTTGGACAGTGTACTCATTATTATATTAGAAAAGTTATAAGTCAATATATTAGAAAAGTTCTCAGATAGATCTAATCAGTAAATATACTTTTTGAGAAGTGTTTTATTCTATTTTTATCTTGTTTCTTCATCCAAACCATATACTCAAGTTTAGTATAATGCAAACATTTTGAATCTAATTTATATTTATATGAATCTAATTTATATTTGATCTAATTTATATGTACTATTATAAATAATAAAGAGTCTTATTTAGTTCTCAAAATTTACGAGAAGTATAGTTTAACATTTTTTTCAACAGGACTCTTCCCTGAATCTTGTTTGTTTGCATTAGCTCACTGGCCTACAATCTGATGCCTTTAGGGCTGGCCACAATAGTTTGAAAACTCATGAATTTGTATATATGGAATCACATTGGTGTTTGTATCTCTGTTGAATACAAGGGTTTTAATGACACAAAATTTGCAGCCTAAATTACATCACCTGCGAACAGAGCAATTATTGTTAATATATGGATTTAAAAAATACTCAATTATAGCTGGATGATGTCATATATTTATGCCAGGCATCCACATCACCTTACTTCAGAATGCACTGGTTTCTAGTGGTGGACGATATGACAATCTAAATACAAAAACACATATATATGTGATGTGTTAGAATTTGTATAATTTATGTATGACAGAACGATGTATGGCTATGACCATGATTTCAAGAAAATGTGCACAGCAAAGAATTCCCGTGTGTCATCGTTAAGTAGTTTAGTCAGAGGAATCTTTCAGAAAATATAAGCGCGCCAGCCAGTGCTAGGATATAGTATTGTTCCTACTTCAGTACTCTGAAGCATCGTCTATATCTGTAAAAGTCTAGGCAGGGTTCAGATGCTTCAGGAGAGAGGTTAAAGTTTATCATATTGTAGCGAGCAGCACAGAGGCTCGGGACCCCTTGGACCTTATATGGGAGGGCGAATTTGCATGTTTATAGTTGTCTGTGTTTTTAGTTAGAGTTTTTGGGGTTTATGTATGTGTAGAATGTAGTGTTTTGTGTTGTTTTATGTTATGTGTATGGGTTTTTGGGGTGTTGTGGCTGGTCACCCTGGGCGGGATGACCAGCCGCTTGAGTTAGGTTGTGTGTGTGAGGGTGTGTTCAGCGTGGCTGGGGGGAGTGGTTACAGTGGGTGTCATGTGTGCCTACTTGTACGCTCTGCTCCAAAGAGTCTTTCTAAAGGCTAGTGTTGAGCCGAAATAAATGCTTTGCTTACTTCAAGCAGTGGTCGTGTCCGTCTCTCTCTCACGCTCACCACAATAATTTAAGGAAAACCAGGCTGTAAATGAGTCATGTAAATATTAGGACATTTATTTAGCAGCCGGTGTAATTACAAACCCCATTTCCAAAAAAGTTGTGATGCTTTCCAAAAATTCATTAAAAACTAACATGTGTAATTTGGTCATTCACTTGAGCTTTTGTTTAACAGGTTCCAGTGAAAAGGTGTTCAGTGTTTTCACTGACAAATTTAATTCTTAATTCTATTTGGTAAACATAAACAAATTTAGAAATTGATGCCTGCAACACACTCCAAAAGAGTTGGGGCAAAGACAAGTTTACCACTGGGTCACTTTCCCTTTTTTTTAATTACACTTCTTAATCGTTCGGGACCTGAAGAAACTAATTGTTGCAGTTTTGCAAGTGGAATTTTTGCCCATTCTTGCTGTATAGAACACTTGAGCTGCTCAGCAGTCCGTGGTCACCATTGTCTGATTCTGCTCTTCGTGATGCGCCAGACATTTTCAATAAGAGAAAGATCTGAAGACCAGTCAAGTATTTGCACTATATGTCTGCAAAGCCACGCTTTTGTAATTTGTGAGGCCTGGCATTGTCCTGCTGAAATATACGTGGAGTTCCTGGGAAAAGACGGCGTCTTGACAGGAGCATTTGTCTCTCTAAAATTTCAATGTAAGCCTCTACATATGGTGCCTTCAATGGTGCCTTTACATATATACAGATCCTCCATGCCATGGGCACTGATGCACCCCTGTACCATCACAGATGCTGGTTTTTGCACCTCTCGTTGATTACAGTCTTTGGAACATTATATTTATAAATAGTATAAACATATTATATGTACAGATAACACTTATATACATTTTAACTTTTACCTTTAGATTTATAAATATAAATCTATATTCCTTATTCATATTGTAGATTGTACTT
>JBBPCZ010000034.1:21680943-21695998 GCA_037974445.1 Brycinus macrolepidotus
GTAGTGTAGCAGCATCTGATGTAATAATAAATCAGATATGATATGAAATGACAGTGAATGTTCTGAAATATGACATTGAATATGATATGAGGTCCTGTTTCAGTCCGTTATAGTAATGCTATGAGGGGAGTGGGGGCATGTTCTGATTTAGGAAGGCGTTTGCGGGTGTTCTGCATGGGGGGGGGAGAATAAATGTGCTCCCCTTATTATATAGAGCCAAATAAGTATGCCGTTGATTCCTCAACATGGCCCTCCAGTGTACTACACTTCTATAGAGATCAGCTGAGTGTTTGAAGGTTTTAGATCAAACTAGATCAAAGGCAATGGCTGAGTTTAAAATGTGCGTTCACCACTGCTTAACTTCAAAAATGTTGTAGTTTTAGTAATTGTCAGGAGTGCTGAGATATTACTATAATGTCTGTAAAAAGATATTGCATGCAAAGATAAAGATCTATTGCTGCACACATAAACCTGAGTTTAGATTCATCAACATGAGCACATTTACTAAGCTGTGCAATGCTTACCATCTTCCTGCCTGCACCTGCAAAATTGTATAGGTCCCACTCATGCTGCCCAAACCTCGCATGATTAGATATTTTATTTGTTGTCCTCACAAAGTTTTGTAGGAAGATTTTGTTCAGTAGCTTCTCGGGATTCCTTTGGTCTGCCAAGGTCCAGGGATGAAGCTCTGCAGTTTTTCAATGAAAGACATGGTCACGTCACTTTTACAAAGGCCACAGAAATGCCTGTTGCAAGCTTGACTTTCTTAATGGCTTGTTGCGGCGTTAATCAGACGTCTAAGCTAAACTTTAGTTATTAAAACTTCCTTTGTTCATTCTTTGGAACAAAAAAGGTGAGTTTCTTTGTCTTCTTCCAGACAAAACATGGTGGCCTTCGTTGGGATGTCTGCCTTGACTGGTAGACACTGCAAACAGTGAATGGTGGGGGGTTGTGAACTGCTTATAACCTCCTGTTGGATGGCATGGGCATCTACACCAATATGTTCAATATTTCCTGTGTATACCCTTTACTTTTTTAACCTGTCTTCAGTAGACTTGCTGAAGAAACTGTAGAATCTATGTCTATATAAAAAGAGTTAGATAAAGCAAAGGCCATTGTGTTTCTGACAAGGGGTTGCTATCTAGAAAGTCTTTTTCCTCATGATGTACTGTATCACAACTGTAAGAAATCAGGACACATGAAGTCTCATTGTTCATCCCTTCAAAGAAAATTGTGCCCTGGTGGTGATTACTTTCACCAAGGACTGGCTAGCTTGCCTTAAGGAGCCCTTTAACACATTGCACTATGGGAAGAAGGCAAGCCAGTGGAGGCAGTGTGGTCTTCTGTGCAATGCTCTGCTGGGCAATCTTGGGGTCCTGGAATGTATGTGGATCTTTCTTTAAGTACACCCTTTCATGGCAGCGGTATTCACTAATGGCAGTTGCTTCTTTCAGCAACATAATGTGTTCTGACACACTGCAAAAAATGTTCAGGAATGGTTTGAGGAATATGACAAAGAATTGATTTGGCCTCCAAATTCTCCAGATCTCAATCAGCTCAAGCATGGAGGCCCCACCTCAAAACATTATTTAAAGGATTTGCTGCTAAAGTCAGATACCACAGCAGACCTTTAGAGGTCTTGTGTCCATGTCTTGATGGGTCAGAGCTGTTTTGGCAGCATGAGAGGGACCTACACAATATTGCAGGTGCAGGCATTTTTAATGTTTTGGCTGATCAGTGTGTATCGTTCAGATAAAACATTCAAACAGGCATGCACATTCTGTTCAAATTCTCACAATTCTAGTTAGAAAGCCGTAACTTTTCATCATGCCTCCCCAGCTTAATCTACACTTTTACAATAAATAAAATAAAAAGGACAATAATAGCATATTATAAAGTTTAAAATGAAAGATGGGCAAAGACGGATACATTTAATACATATCTTTTGCAGAAGAGGCTATCAAGGCCTGGGGAAAGTCAAGTGTGAAGACTTATACCACTTCCTTCACTCCCATGTACCATGCCATCACAACACGTAAGACTCAGTGCATCATGAAGCTGGTGTGTGTAGGAAAGGAGGAAAAAGTAAGTGTTTAGTCATTATTCAGATAATTTGCTCTTTTATGAACCTTTCAATCAGATTACTCATGCTCTTCCTCCCCTCCCCCTCCCCCTCCCCCTCCCCCTCCCTTCTAGGTGGTTGGGCTCCACATGCAGGGTCTGGGGTGTGATGAGATGCTTCAGGGTTTTGCTGTGGCCATCAAGATGGGTGCTACCAAAGCAGACTTTGACAATACTATTGCCATTCACCCAACATCTTCAGAGGAGCTAGTGACTATGCGCTGACCAAATTCTTTTTGAAATTCCCATAAATGCTCTGTTGACCATTATACATGAGCTATCCTGGGCTCCCTTTGTTAACATCTTCTATTGCGACGTCTCATAACAAATGTAGCGTGGGGAATTGCCTGAGGGATTAATGACTGCCAGGCATAGCTTGTACACTTTGCAAAAACATAATGCCACGCATACAGTCCACTTGAGCATTATTGTCACCCTTGCTAAACATGAGCAAAAAAGGCTATGAACAAAATGTCTGTTTAAAAATGTGAAAATATTAGAAAAATCTAACTTTTTAATAGGATAAAATTTTCCAAATAGGCCCAGATCCATATGAAAATATTTGCTTTTTTTCCTCAAACACACATTTATTGGTACTTACTCCACAACTATTGTGATTTTGTCAGTTCCATTCTGATTGACTCTCTGCATGTCCGTATTTATATATGTTTCCCACTGGTCTGTTTATGTCGTAGCCCTGTTTTGACTCTCCTGCCCTTACATTTCATGATAAGACAACTGTCTGTGATTGATCAGTTTGCCTGTTAGTCAAGCAGCCTTTCCTGTAGGTGGTTCTTGGCTATGTTACACCAAGCTCTCTGGCAAAGTCTGACTTATGCAATTGACACCCCTGCTATTTAGTACTATGTACACCCTTTGTGAGGATAATCCTAATCTTCTCTAAAAATGTGTACAGGAGGTGGGAAAACATATTTAATGGATTAAGAGAGTCAAAGTTTAGAAATGGAATAAAAATGTATGTTTTCTAAGCTCTAATTTTTAATTAAAGCCCTAATAATGTAGAATAATATCTTCAGGTGTGAAAATGGTTCTGTTGCTATTGTCTGATTTATGAAGATAAACACTTTGTCTTATCTGTGTTATTTGCTGATTTTCCCAAGTTCATGCATACAAAAAGTATTTGTCCTGCATGTCATCTTATTTATATCTCAGTGAAGGAAATTCAAAGTTAGATTTCTCAACAAGCCTACTTTTTTGTAGCCATTTTTGCTCATCATAACCCGAACAAAGATGATTCGTTTTTATTTACCTTGATGTGTCCTGTAATGCAGCATTTACTGAATAGCAGTGGTCATCAACCTTCCTTTTGGAGATCTGCTTTAGTGCAGGGTTGATGCGTTTGAGTGGTGTCAGTAATTGGGGGAAATACCACTGAAGTTGAGAAAGTGGGGAAAATCTGAATTCTACATAATAATGTTTACATGATTACATTTAACACCACCATTCAACTTTTCCATCTCCACAAAGCTAAACTTCACAGTGAATGTTAAAAAAACAGGAATCTTATTCTGTGGACAGGCATTCTTTCTTTTTTCAACTGACTGAAGTCATATTTACTAGTTAGCGATCTGGCAAGTACAACCTTCTCATAAGCACGTGAATGTATCATCACTTATTGAACATACAGCCCCGTTACCTAACACTTATGCATCTGCTCCACCAAATCAAGGACATATGCAGAGTTAATTAGCTAGAGCAGATGTGGCAGATTGTGGCTGGAAAAAGAATCTACAGGAAGGTAGATCTCTAGGACTATGGATAGCGTCCACTGCTGTATGGCATCTGATAGTTGCCCATTAATCTGTAAATATGCAGATTATGCCTAGTAAAAATAATTTATAACAGTAAATGTACATTTTCTTTCTTAGACCAATACCAGTTGAGGGAATAAAGTAAAGAGATTAAATTCAGTTTAAATATTCTCATAACTGGGTATATGAAACACTGATAAATGTTATCACCCTGATACATGACCCAGGAATATTTGCCAATTTACTAGTTAAATATATGCAATTTATTGCATCCAAGTGAAAGGTATGATAGCAACAGTTTAGAGAGGTGGATAAACAGTCACCCCCCTCCTAAAAAATGCTTGTAAACTCCAGCATGTGTAACTAATCACTTTCTCCAAGCTAACTGGCTTCCAACTGTGATCACTTGGAGTCATTTTGATTAGTTCAGCATAAAAACAGCTTGATTGAGCTTTGCCAAAAAACTCTTTGAAGATCCTGAGGCGAAGTGGAAAACGGTGTTATGGTCAAATTATTTGGCCTCAACACCAAATGGTACATGTTAAAACCAGTACAGCTTACTGTCCAAAGAACACCATACCCACAGTAAAGCATGGAGGTGGTAGCATCCTGTTGTGGGGGTGCATCTCTGCAGCAGAGACTGGGACACTTGTCAGGATAAAAGGAAAAATAGATGGGGCAAAATACTGTCAAATTCTTGAGGAAAACCTGCTGCCCTCTGTCAGAAAGTTGCCAATGGGAAGAAAGTTCACCTTCCAACATGAAAATGACCCATAGTGAAATTGGCCACACAGTGGCTGAAGGAGAAAAAGGTGTCATTGGGTGTCAGAGCCCAGACTTAAACCCTATTGAAAATCTGTGGAATGGGTTTAAGATTGCAGTCCATCAGTCACCGTCCAATTTGACAGAGCTTGAACAGTTCTGTAAAGAAAAGTCGGCAAATATTGTACAGTCTAGATAGTCTAGATAGTCAGTTCCACTGACCACCACTGTGAACAGTTCTGACTCGCTGAGTGTCTCCAGAACGGAGCATCTCACACCAAACCCACTCTAGACCTCTCTGTTTGCACCTTAAATACTTAATTGTGGGGAGGATTGTGGAAATGATGTGGAGTTCCCTTTTAAAGGGGGGAAGGGGTATGTGCAGAGAAAAAGTTGCCGTCCAGCAAAACCCACTCCCACTCTCACTTTAGCTCTTAGAACCTTGAGGGTATTTTACTTCTGCATTACTTGTTTTTTCTAATATTTAAAGCTTGAAACAATGTGTAATGGACAAGTGTCTCATATACTTTTTTCCACACATCCTAGCCAATATGAGAAAAGTATTATTTTTATGATATAACAATTTTACCCCTCCCCACAAAAAAAATCAGAAAATCTGTTTGAAATTTCTCTTAAAAAACAAACAAACATACATATTGCAACAGTAATGTTGGCAATCACGCTTCTGTTCTTCTCAAGTTTCATTTTTAACTGCATTTCCGCAAGAAAATGTGAAGTGTGATTGTGTGGTTGCTGTAAAATCAGAGTTTAGAGACACCCAAGCTTTGGTTTTATGGGCAAAAAATTATAATTTGGTGACCTACCACTGCACCACCGTTGTCGTGAGCTTGCCAGCCCTTACCAAGCCATTTATGGGTAAAGACAGCTGAACGCATAGCCGCATTCACGGGCTGATAATTTTTAAATAAACCACAACAGACAGTGACACACACATTTCTTTTTATAACTGACCTGAGCTTTAGTGTCTTGAAGTCTATTTCTGTGACGACACAGACTCTCTCCCGACACATATTTTTAAGAGGACTCGACCTTCCTCTCTCTCCCCATTTATTATAGAGGCGACTGGACCGACCACGAAAATCAAGTTTTTAAACAATCAATACTTGGACCCTGATCAACCGAACACTAGAGTGAATGCAAGCCCAACAGGGTAGGGTCTAAGGCACATGTCGGAGTTCAGTTTTTTCCTCACAAGGTCTCGGAGGAGAAGCGGCTTGAAAAAGGGGTGAAAAAAAATCGTAAAGTGCTGCTGCACCTGTCATAAGAAGCGACAGAAAGCAGCAGCATTCAGTACCACCTTTTAAACTGTTTCCAGGAGAGCTGTTGAGACCTGTTTTGCTCCATGTTTTCCATTGTAACACTGTAAATAAACAAGATATAATCTTATAATTGTTAATAGTAGCTTGGTCATATTATTTGGTTAACTTTTTTTCAACAAGCAAGTAGCCAAGTTTACATATAACTAATCAGGAAGCAACAGTCATGAAAACCTCTTGAACTATTTTTTAATGTACTAGATCATAGTGGATAGCTGGATATTTAATTCCAGTAAAATGTAAACTTCCATGTAAACATAACATTGCAAAAATAAGGTCTTAACCCTGCCCCTTCATAGTGTGCTAGCTAGTTTGCTATCTGTATTTTTTGTTTCAGCTACCTGACACACGGCCCCTTTTAACGTAATATATGCTTTCCTTTTTCTCTTTCTGCTTGAATATTTCATAATACATCTACTTTGGACAGAATGTTCAGTATGATGTCTGTCACTTCCTCTCTGCAAAGTTGTTGAGTCAGTGAGCTCAAAACACTCCCCTCAGCATTTACACAGAGTCATTACTCCAGACCTGGATGGTTTTTGAATGGATCTTGTGTGTTTTCGATATTTGTCTGTATCGTGGCAGCAGTTATATTACATTATGATCTGAGAAACCAAAGGGTGGGCAAGGCTTGGAGACATATGCATCAGGTATATTTCTGAAACATAAGTCCAGAATTCTGTCCAGTCGCTTTGGAGATGTGACTTACTACTCCAGATGTTGAAATCTGTTGAAATCCCCAAACAGAAAGAATGACCTGCTGACCAGCTACTCTGGAGACAGCGTTGTTGTAGCTGTCTGCAGTGCGTTCAGCTGTGAGCATGTTGGCATGGCCAGGGACATAAGCAATAATTGTTGGCAATTGTGTGAACTTGTGAGGATAGAAGGGCATAGTTATGATTTAGTACTGTAAAGTCAAACTGTAAAATTGGTTGCCCATCCATCATTTACAGCTGAGCAAAGTCCACCCCTAATTTATTTTGCTGTTTTTCTAGTGTTCTGGACAAGGCATATAAATGCAAATGTATCTAAATTCACTGTAAGGTCCTGTATGTTGTTTCAATGAAACAAAACAAGCTGGTGTTCTGGTAGTCAAGAGTAAATTTTTACCAGTGCATTGAGTTAATCCATTTTATTTCATAGTGAGCAAAAAAGGGTAAAAAAAAGGTAATAAGAGCTTACTTTATCCTCAGCCTGTTTCTAATTCCTTGATCCCCTTTTCCACTGAATGCTTGTCCCTAACAAACACTTGCCCCTAACAAAAGGTATTATATCCAGTAATGGGAATGCTGATATTTTCCTGGAAGTATGTCACAGCCACAAAAGGTCAGCCCAGGCATATGTGAGTGTATCCTTGTGGGTGATGTGTGGTGGGTGAAGCTGGCTGCAGAATGCATAATCTGCAAAGTGGATCAAAACAAAAATTAAAAAAATACATACAATCAACACTGAGCCTCAAGCCGTGAGTTGCACAAACAGAGGAGCACCCCATTAAACATACAGGATTGTGTTTGTGTGTGAAGTGCAGTTCTGCTTCTGAATGAGAAGTGTGATGGTCTGGAGGAAGAAACTGTTTCCCATCCCGTCAGTGAAGGCCTGTTTACTACATAACTTTTTGCAAGACGGTAGGGGGAGAAGGGGGTGTGGGAGGGGTGTGTGAAGTCATCTGCAATGCTGGTAGCTTGGGGGATGCAGCATGTAGTATATTTGTGTAATAGAGAAATCTATGAACAGCATTTTCACATGTGTCCTTGTGTGACTAAATATTTTACAGTGTTGCTGGCATAGTAGTGACAATATGATTCACTTGCACTTTGTCCTTCACATGCAAACCACATTTTAGGTCACTAAAACTGGACCATTTGAAACTCTTAGTTGAGGATCTGTGATGATGTGAGGCTATTTTTCCTCCAAAGGTCCTGGCACTATTATTGGCATGCATGGCATTATGGGTTCCAGGAAGTACCAGCTAAAACTTGGTCATGGTTGGATCTTCCAGGAGGAAAACAATTCAAAGTGCATGTCAAAATCTCAAAATCCACTTAATATAGTTTAATGAACACAAAATCAAGCTTTTGCCATGGTCATCCCAGTCCCCTGACCTAAATCCAATTGTGAAAACCTGTGGGCTGAGATCAGGAAGAGATGGCACAAGAAAGGACTCTCTCTCCAGAGAGATTCTGCTTTATGAAAAATCCCATTTCTCAGGTATTAAAAATCTTTACAAAAGAAGATTCATTGTTTTTCTGATGAAAAAAGAGGAGTATTCAAAATACTAAATGAGGAATGTTTTTTGGAATACAACTGAATTTGTGGTCACCTGTAACTTTTTTCTTGTGGTTCATATGGAATTTATATATTTTCTTCATTTGCTGAGTAAAGACAACATTTCATAAACATTAAGGGGTAATTTCCTCAGCATTTTTCAGTCTAGGCACAATATGCCCTGCACTTTGACCAACAGAGAATGGGTTCCTTAACCAGTTCTGTTCAGGATTTTGAACATTTTTCTAAAAAAGCTGGGACACTTTCTGAAAATAAAATTAAAACTAAAATCTGTAATTTGGTATTTCACTTGAACCTTTATTTAACAGGCAAAAGGACAAAGAAAAGATGTTCAGTGTTTTCACTGACTGTCTGGTTAGCAAACAAATTTAAAAACTGATGCCTGCAACACACTCCAAAAAAGTTGGGACAGAGGCAAGTGTACCACTATGTCACATCCCCTTTTCTTTTAATTACACTTCTTAATTGTTCAGGAACTGAAGAAACTAACTGTAGTTTTGCAGGTGGAATTTTTGCCCATTCTTGGTGTATACAAGACTTGAGCTGCTCAACAATCAATGGTCGCTATTGTCTGAATCTCCTCTTCATGATGCGCCAGACATTTTCAGTAGGAGACAGATCTGGACTGCTGGCAGGCCAGTCAAACACACACACACTGTCTGTGAAGCCACGCTTTTGTAATTTGTGCTGAATGAGGCCTGGCATTGTCCTGCTGAAATATACATGGAGTTCCTGGGAAAAGGCGTCTTGACAGGAGCATATGTCTATAAAATTCCTCTGTATCAATGATGCATTTACATCTTCCATGCCATGGGTACTGATGCACCACCATACTATCACAGATGCTGGTTTTTGCTACTTCTGTTGATAACAGTCTGGTTGGTCTTTTTCATCTTTGGCACATAGAATCTGACATCCGTTTTTCCCCGAAACACAAGCTGAAGCCTGGACTCATCTGACCACAGAGCACATTTCCATTGTTTTTTTGGTCCATCTCAGATGAGTTCAGGCCCAGAGAACTTGCTGGCGTTTCTGCACTAAATTGATCTGTGTCTTCCTCTTTGCATAATACAGTTTCAGGGAGAATTTCTTGATGCGGTGGGAGATTGTGTTCAGCAACAATGATTTCCCAAAGTACTCCCGAGCTCATGTGGCAATGTCCGTCACAGTAGCATGACTGTTTCTAATGCAATACCACCTAAGGGCTCTAAGGTCAGACACATTCAGCAGCGGTTTCCACCCTTGGCCTTTATGCACAGAAATTTCTCCAGACTCCTTGAATCTTTTCACAATATCATAAAATATAGATGGTGACAGACCTAAATTCTGTGCTATCTTACGCTGAGGAACATTATTTTTAAATTGATAGATAATTCTCTCACAAAGTTCAGCACAAAGTGGTGAGCCATGGCCCATCTTTGCTTGCAAAGACTAAGCCTTTGGTGGATGCTCCTTTATACCTACTCTTGATCCCCACAGGTGTTACCAGTTAACCTGCTACTTGAGGAACCTTCCAGGAAGTTACATGTACAACCTTTTCAGTCTTACTTTGCCTCTTTTTTGGAGTGTGTTGCAGGCATCAGTTTCTAAATTTGTTTATGTTTACCAAATGGAATTAAGTTTGTCGGTGAAAACACTGAAAATCTTTGTCCTTTTGCCTGTTAAATAAAGGTTCAAGTGAATTACCAAATTACAGATTTTAGTTTTTAAAGGTCAGCCCAAACAACATGCAAGGGTTCACAAAAATGTTGGAGATGACTGGTAGACAAATCTCATTTTATTTTTTACTAATATTTATTATTAATATTTATTCTATACATGGTCTAATATTTTCATGTCTGTGTGTTTGTTTTGGTGGCTTTTAGTCCAGTCTTTCCAGGGCTGTTTGAGTTTTTGTGGTCAACGGCATATATTTAATTCATTGCAAAAAAAAAAAAAAAAAAAAACTGTGCTCCGTCCACTGTTGATGACGCGGGTGTGCGTATTGACAATGGCGCCCGTTTCGTGAATGAGGCTGTGTGTAAGATTTGGCTGGAAATTTGTCAAAAATTCCCTGCCCGCTTAGTCGGTTTTGGTTGTAAAATGATGAACCGGACGGCATATTTCTATGATCCAGATGTTGGGAACTTTCACTATGGTAATGCTATGATTCTCGAAAAGCAGTAGCAAAGCCGCTAATGTTAGTTTAGCTGATTGTTTTTGCTACAAGCTAGGAAGCTAACTTGCTAACGTTCACTAGTAAACAGATCAGAGAATTGCTGGATGCAACGTTTTTCTGTTATAATTAATTTGCCATGAAGTATCTCTTTCCACGGAGATTGCTGATGGAGCTGTACTGCAGAAATCTCCAGCAGAGACGTTGTCAAGCCTGGAATTGTCGTTTAACCATGCATGTAAATAACATGTATGACTGAAAGACTTTATTTCTTTTTTATTTGTTACGCCTTTTTATTCTGGAAATATCCGTTAATGCAGATCACTTTACTCTTCAAGAGTACAGGACTGATAGAAATGAATATCAGCAGTCGCTTCTGATGCTGTACCTTGGGGTTCACGTCTTGTTTGGACTGAATCAAAATCTTCTTTGCCTGGGCCACACATTGAAAATTCATCATAACGGTTTAATTCTTTTACTCGTGCTTTAACTGCAGGAGACAGAATGGCTTCCCCATTTTCTTGCTATGCTCAGTCAATATGTCCTTCTGTCTCTTGAGTTTCTGGGCCTCTCTCACCATTTGCAGTGTGGAGTGGAAGTCTTGTGCTGTCTTCTCCAGTGACCATCTTTCAGGCACAAGCATTCAAATCTGTGTTTTCACTTGTTCACAAATTTTTGTTTCAGTTTTTCACTCAGTGTGAAAATCAGATCTGGCGGAGACAAATTCAGCAGTATTGAGTTTTGCTATCTTGGCAGCTTTCTTTGTAATCACCGCTGACGTTTCTGCAACTTTGCACTTTAAGTAATTCGGTTGGTTTCTTTTACTCACTCATGAAACGATACTGTCCAGCAGCTTGCATACTGGTACTGACCTCTTGAACAGCAGCCTTGGGCTCACATTCTGTGGATGACATCACAGGAATTTCAACATCACTTTCTGTATCTTCCCCCGAACTGTTGTTATGCCATCTGCTGATCAACTTAAACTCAGTAACTGCTCAGTAGAACTCCTCAGTAACTTAACCTCAAATTTCCAACCAGGTTTTACAGCATGTTCAGTCTGTCATGCAGGCCTTTTTCCACTGGTTTGCTGTGCCTCTAGACCTGTTCACAGCATTTCTGACATTTTATATTTTGTGATGTAGTATGCATGGAGATGGAGAGAAACTGTATTGTTTTCAAGCTGCTGTGCTTTAATGCCACTTCGCCATAGGATCAGTTCATACTCTTCAGCTGGTATCATACAAAGCTGTTTTTCCATGTGTTTGTGTGAGCTTGGCACAGTTCAGTGTTCATAGCTTTCCCGATGGAACAAGATTCTATGACAGAAATGTGGAAAAAACAGTGTTGCAACATAAAGAGAAATGCAAACTGAGGGTGCTTAACAAATATATAAATATATGGAAGATGTATATAATTTTGTGAAGGCTATTAGCATGTATCATCAAAAATATGAAATGAATGAAACATTTGTTGTCATTTAATGAAATATTTAATTTAAACCAAGCAGGCTCAACAATCAGTCAATTAATGTGCTGTATGTTACGTTTGTATAGTTCACACACTACTGGAATGTGCTGGAGGTGAAATTATAGAATGACCTCTACGTGTATACATTTTTCTACTTTTGTTTTTTCTCCCCTTTTAGGTGCTGGGCATCCAATGAAGCCTCATAGGTTGTCCCTAACCCACAGTCTGGTCTTGCATTATGGCTTATATAAGAAAATGATGGTATTACAGATTTTTCAGATGTTCATTCATGTTCCTACAGTAAATACCAGTATATTATTCCTAAAATACCAGACATATAAAGCTTTAATTTATGATGTTTTGCCAACAGGTTTTCAAACCTTACAAGGCATCTCAGCATGATATGTGTCGTTTCCATTCAGAGGACTATATAGATTTTTTGCAAAAAGTCAGCCCAAACAACATGCAAGGCTTCACAAAGAGCCTTAACACCTTCAATGTTGGAGATGACTGGTAAACAAATCTCATTTTATTTTTTCTATCATTATTAATATTTGTTATATATATATATTGTCTAATATTCTCATGTAAATGTTGTTTGTGTGTCTGTGTGTGTTTGTTTTGGTGGTTTTTAGTCCAGTCTTTCCAGGGCTGTTTGAGTTTTGCTCCAGATACACTGGTGCCTCATTGCAAGGAGCAACTCAGCTAAATCATAAGGTTTAATGCGCTTGTTACTCTTGCGTAGATTAATAATAATAATAATAATAATGAGAGAGATTGTATTCTTAACTGAATTTTATATTCTTTTTTTGCTTTACTTGTGTTCTGTCATTCTGTTTGCCACAATTAAATACCGCCTGCATTGTAATAATTTGAAACGTAATTATCTTTAGATCTGTGACATTGCTATCAACTGGGCTGGAGGTTTACATCATGCGAAAAAGTTTGAGGTAGGTTCTGCAGAATTCTGTTGTACTCAAACTTATTATCAAAGTTACTATTCTTGTGCGATGTAGATAAAAGCATGTAAAACACTAAAGTTACATAAGAAGATGTAACATGCTCTGTTATTTCTGTTTGTTGGAGAACATATGAGTTTTTCCACATTTTGAACTTTATGTCTGAGGCACGCTACAGAATGAACCTAAAATGAAAATAGTACAGAAGAATTGCTAGGACTGAACTGATACTACTACTGTTATCAGTACTGGTTTTCTATTCTGTAGTCAATAGTTACGGTTACCAGTTGTTTTTGATTATACACCCCACAAAAAATCTCTACTGAATAGTGCCAGCATTGGATTATTGTTCTATAATAATAAAATCTTAAAACAAAAAAATCTTCTTTCTTCATCTGAAAGAAGATTGTTTTTTCTTAGATCACATATAAAAAAGGCCACTGAGGATTGCAAAGGGCAGAAATCTTTTTCAGGGTGTTTAATCACATGGGCAGTTATTTTATTTTAAATTTGCTTATGTTAACAGTGAGAATGAGGGAGGTAGGTATATCAAGGGTATATTTGCCAGGTATATCAAGATCACTGTTTTTTAGTGTGTGTGTGTTCTCTGATCGTCTTCTTCTGTTTATTGGTTAGTAATAGATTTTTGCATGTTTCTGCAATTGATTAGGTGCAAAACGTGAAGCACTGTAAAATCATTGTAAAACAATTTAATAATATTTTTAAATTTGGCGCTACCCTATCAATTTATCAAAACAAGAAAAATGGAACATCACGATGCATGTCATGTATGGTGAAAGTGTCTTCAGGTACCACCGTGATATATTTGTCATATTTAATATACAGGTGCAGTCAGAAATATTCAACCCCCTTCCCTCAAAAGACATTATAGTGAAATTACTTGAGATTAATGAAAATATGAAACAAAGCCTCAATAAACAACAAAAAAAATATTTATTGAGACATTGCAGTTATTTTGAGAACATAAATTGACTTAAGTTTGAGCTCTAATGAAAAATGTAACTTTTCATAAATTCAACCCCAAGCTTCAGCACTTTGTGGAGCATCCTTTAGCCTTTAAAACTTCTAATAACTTTTCGGTAAGTGCTGACAAGCTTCTCGCACCACTCTGCTGGAACTTTCCCCATTCTTCATCTGTAAAAGGCTCCAGCTCATTGATGTTTGATGGCGTCCATGCTGCAACTGCCATTTTTAAATCCCACCAAACATTCTCAATGGGATTTAAATCTGGGGACCGACAACTCCACTCTAGGATCTATTTCTGAACCAAGCTTTGGTTGACTTGGAGGTGCACTTGGAATCACTGTCTTGCTGGAAACAGTGATCACCAAGATTCCATTTCTGAACAGAAGGCATCATGTTGCACTTCAAAATGTCCTGATATTTCTGGAAATTCAGGATGTCAGTTACACATTCAAGATGGCCAGTTCCTGCAGCAGAAAAAAACATCCCCACATCATTCATGACCCACCTTCATACTTGACTGTAGGGATGGTGTTCTTTTGGTCACAGTTCCGATTTAGTTTCATCAGTCCATAGAACTGTTTCCCAAGACTCTGAAGGCCTGTCCAAATTTCTCCTGGCACATTCCAGTTGACCTTTCATGTTCTTTGTGGTCAAGAGTAAAGTGCATCTTGGAGTGTGGATGTGAAGTCCGTGTTTATTCAGCCTTCATCAGGTCATCTTGTAGGTGTATTGCAGTAACATGGGATTTTTTCTTAATTGTCCTGACAAAATGATTAAAGTTACTTGATGAAATTTTGGCCTTTTTCCCTCGGACAGGCAGGTTTCCAAATGTGGTTTCCAGCATCCTTATAATGCTATCAATAGCTCGTCTTGGAGTGTTAAAGTTTTAGGAGATCTAATACCTGATGCCCTTCAGGTATAATGATATTATTTCCTCTCTCACTTTTAACTCCTTAGTCTTAACCATGATTTCAACTCACCTTCAGCACCTTCGTGGGTGTGATTTATATATGCATCGCAATCGGATACAGTTATCAGAATCAGAATCGCGTTTATTGGCCAAGTATGTGAGTAAACACACACAAGGAATTTGATTCCGGTCGATGGTGTCTCTCAAGCACAACAGTATAAACAACAACAATATGTAAAGATACAATGAACAATATACTGAACAAATATAATATACAATAATATACAATCTACAAT
>JBBPCZ010000034.1:21696098-21706181 GCA_037974445.1 Brycinus macrolepidotus
ACCACTTCACCTCACTCTAACAGGGACACTCGCTACTGAACATAGACTGTTTATGCTGCTCCCTGATAAAAGAAAAAGGTTTCTGCTGTTACCTGTTCAGAAAAAAAAGAAAACAAATTTATAAATGTTAACTTGCTGTTGCTCGGAAGGTGCCTATTATAATATTATGATCGTGGCTGTGGACTCTGAGGGTAACTTGTTTTTCTATAACAAACAAATAGCTTTGGTTTTATATTTGAATTGATTACATTAATGTTTAAGATTTACAAGAAATATAACTGCAGCTGTGTTAAAGGGAATACTGCTGTTAAAAAGCACCTTATTTGTTTAAAGTGTTTGCAAACCAGATGTTATTGCACTTTTGTTCATGTAGCAGTATTTGAAAAAAGGGCACAATACACTACTTTTGAATTCACTATCGAATTTTGCATATAACAATGTGCGTAATCTCGATTAATCTCGATTATATATATATATATGTGTGTGTGTGTGTGTGTGTGTGTGTGTGTGTGTATGTGTGTGCGCGCGTGTCTGCAGGTATGTCCTATCTGTGCCTCCATGCCCTGGGGAGATCCAAATTACAAAAGCACAGACTTCTTTCAGCACCTCCGAATAAGGCATGCTTTCTCCTACGACACATTTGTGGTAAGTGACTGGCGTCCATGGCCTTGACTCAGGCTTCACCCTGTTTTTACTGCAAGTCCCTCCGCATGATTCAAATATGTTAATTTCCACATGATTAAAATAGGGGACACAATAGTTGCAAAACATTGAAATACCCATTACTCATTACAGTGCTCTGTCTTCATAGAAATGTCAAATATTGAGTAAAATCTCCAAATTTGCATTAATGTTTCAGGGGATTTTACACACACATTTAGGCACACTACACTAGGCGCATTTAAATGTGTAGAATTAGAGACTTTAGCTGTAATGTTTTCCATGCCCAGTTTTTGTGTTGGTCCTTGTCCTTTAACAATCATTTTATTTACTGAAGGAAAACAGTTTTGCTATGTGTCACATGAGTGAAAAAGTAATTGCCTCTTAAACTTAATAACAGGTCGTGCTGCCTGTGCAGCAACAACTGCAAGCAAATACTCCCACTAACTGGAGATCAGTCACTGTGAAGAAATTTTGGTCCACTCCTTTTTACAGCATTTCTTAATTTAAGCCAATTTAAGGCCTTTCAAGCATAAGCTGCCTGTTTATCCCTCTGATGACTAGGCCTAGTAGTTGCTGCCTGGACATAGCTTGTTATTTTTGCTGTGAAGTTGGGATTCAGTTTAAAATCTGCTGGTGTTTTATATCAAACTTGGATTTTCAGTGATACCAGTTATTGAATGCACATCTTAAATGGTAAAGACTGAAATACTTTGCAGAGAGAGAAAAAACGAATTGTTTTCACTGAGAAAAACAAACAAAACAAAACGATTTGAATAATCCAGTTATTGAATCTTTTAATGAGTTTATGTTCTTACTGGTGATGTGTATTGTGGTGTAGCTGTACAGAGCCACATCACATCACATCCTGACTAGAGCTGCATGATATGGACAAAATAGCAGTACTGTGATTTTACTATTTACATATTGTGAATGTAATGCCTTTATACAATATTAAATGGCCCATATCATCACTTTTCTGTAATTAAAAAGACTTAAAGGCTGCAAATATAATTTCAAATGGTAAGTTTACTCCCCCTTACATACAGTCCATGTACTGAAAATAAGCTACAAAAACAGCCCGTTTCAAATCACAGTTTTTGTGCTTTTGACAGTTTTTTCTTCCATTAATTTCTGTTGGGGAGTTCCTGCTGTGTGAATCCAGCAGGTGAACGTTACTGGCTGAGGTTATCACTCACTTTTCGTGAAGGAAGTAAATATGACCGGATTGTCAGCAGCATTTTTAAGTGGGTTGGATAAATGGCATGTGCTTCCACTTCACAGATGCACAGATGCAGCTGACTGAGCAGGAGGGCCAGAGGGCTCAAATCAATAGGCCACACTTCAGGTTAATGTAAACGATGCAACAGGACAAGAACAAAACACTCGGGGTCAAGCCATAGAGGACCACGTCCATCATTTACTTCGTTCTATTAGAATCAGAATCAGAAGACTTTATTGATCCTGGAGGAAATTGCTTATGCTACAATTCTGCAATCACACAGAGACACAAAGACAATCACAATATAAATATAATGTAAGCATAAAGTCAAAATAAAACTCTCCAGAAAAAACTCTGAACTGTATGCATTATATGCCATATAAACAATATGCTTTGGTCAGAACTGGAAGTCAATTTTATTTATTTATATAGCTCTTTTTACAACCAAGTCACAAAGCAGCTTTGCAGAGTCCAGGTCCGAGTCCCTAATGAGCAAGCCAAAGGCGACAGAGGCGAGGAAAAAACCTCGGGAGGAACCAAGACTCAAAAGGGGAACCCATCCTCCTCTGGTCAACCCGGAGGGAAAGAAAAGGGAGTCTGTTGAGATAACTAACAAAAGAAGGCCTTCATGAATGAACTTACTGAAAGATTGGCCATCTATGGCTAACAGAGTTGGTACAGTTAAGAGTAGCTGTGAGTCTGTAGTCCATAACAACAGAAACAGGAACAATAATCTCCACCAGAGCTTTAAACAGCAATTGCCCTTGGATGGGGGAAGAGCCCATGGGAGTCATAGCAGCTGAACCAGTCAAGACCATCTTGGCACGGGGCGCCAGCGATTGCAGACCCGGGAAGGTGGTGGCCTGGGGTCCCAATGGTGATTGGTCGGGCTAGACAAATTTGCAGCGGTTCCCCTCGGAAAGAAACAGAGAACAGAGTTAGTTCTGCTTAAGTTTACACGGTAAGATTTATAACTGTGATTAGTGCAAATAGAGACTCTGGCATGGCTCTCTATAGCAGCCTAGCTAGAAAGGGCAGAGCTGAGGGGTATGATAGACATGAGAGCAACCTGAGACACTGGCGCACCTCCACTCCACCGTCAACAAACTTGAACGTGAGAAGTGGCGAGGCGACAGCACCAGAATCCCAGTTTACTTGAATTCTCTGCGCCCACCACCTTCCAGCCCTACACCCTTCATCTAACAGGAAAAAAATATTTACAAAAAGCCTGACTTAACAAGTAGGTTTTCAGCCTGGACTTCAAAACTGAGCCTGTGTCTGAGTCCCGAACGTTATTCAGAAGGGCATTCCAGAGCTGGGGGGCTTTATATGAAAACGATCCTCCCTGCTGCTGAAGCTTTCATAATTCTGGGGACGAGCAAATAGTCAGCACCTTGAGATCTGAGTGAGTGCGGATCTTCATAGTAAGAAATAAGTTCTTGGAGGTATTCGGGTGCGAGGCCGTTCAAGGCTTTGTATGTCAATTATAGTCAATACGAAATTTGATTGGAAGCCGATGAAGTCTTGATAATATTGGGCTAATGTGGTCGAATTTCCTGGTTCTAGTGAGGACTCTAGATTCCGTGTTCTGGACTAGTTGAAGCTTATTTAGGTTCTTTTTGGAGCAACCTGACAGGAGGCTGTTACAATAATTGAGTCTGGAGATAATAAAGGCGTGGACAAATTTTCTGCATCATGGAGGAATAGTGCATTTCTTAACTTAGCAATATTTCATAAATGAAGGAAAGCTATTCTGGTAACAGTACTTATATGTGCGTCGAAAGAAAGATCAGAATCCATAGTTACACTGAGATTTTTTTACAGTAGACATTGTAGAAGCTGAGGAACCGGCAAGATCAAGCATTAGACCTGACAGTTTGTTTCTAGCAGCTTTTGGACCTAGAAGAAGGACCTCTGTTTTATCTGCATTGAGCAAGAGAAAGTTATGTGACACCCAGTCTTTTATATTTTTAATACAGCCTTCAGTCTTACTTAATCTATGTTTATCATCTGGGTTGGCAGAGATATAGAGCTGTGTCATCTGCGTAGAGGTGGAAGCTAATCCCATGTTTCTGGATAATCATCCCTAAAAACAGCATGTACAAAGTAAATAAAAGATGTCCTAAAACAGAACCTTGTGGGACACCGTATTTTACTTTGGTGGGTACTGAGGATTCCCCATTAACTCTTACAAACTGATAGCAGTCAGTCAGGTAAGATCTAAACCAGGATAAGGCGGTTCCAGTTTTTCTAGTCTGTCTAGTAGAATAGAATGGTCAATGGTGTCGAATGCCGCACTAAGGGCAAGCAGAACCAGCAAAGAGACAAATCCTTTGTCCGCGGACAGTAAAAGATCATTTGCTATCTTTACTAAGGCTGTTTCTGTGCTGTGATGAGGCTCGGAAGCCAAACTGGAATTTTTAATAAATGGTTCTTATGTAGTAATGAACATAACTGTTGGGCCACGACTTTTTTTTAAACCTTAGATAGAAAATAGTAGATTAGAAATAGGTCGATAATTTGAGAGCTCGCATGGATCAAGATTCATTTTTTTTTAACAGAGGCTTAATAACTGCTAGTATAAAGGCTTTTCGTAGATAACCAATACTTAGTAAGGTGTTTAGTATTGATAGGGGAGGTACGATAATTACTGGTAGGACTTCTTTAAGCAGGCTTGTAGGAATAGCATCAAGTGTACCGGTAGAAGATTTCGAAGAGAGAATAATTGCAGTTCTGCTTGTCGGACTGGATTAAAAGATGTTAGTCTCTCAACTATGGCTAAGTTTTGAATAGTATCCGCGACTGCTGAATCAGGCAGCTGAATCAAGAAGTGGATTAAAAAGTATAAATAAAGAAATAAGGTTACTGCTGAAGTCACCTACTAATGAACACAAATAGTTGTTTGGAGTTCGTACTTTAAACCTAGTTTGCAAGTTGTGATATTCCAAATAATAATGATGATATTTCACGTAATAGTAATAAAATTACACACAATAAGAAGTTGCACATTTTAGTAACAGCAGGGGATTGTACAGCTCATTGTGTGGGTGTGTGTTTTGGGGTTATAGAGTCTGATGGGTTTATACAGTCTTATTGTGTGGGTTTAGGTTAGAGTCTGATGGGTGGGTGTGTGACGGGGAGGAGTTATAGAGTCTGATGGGTGTATGTATGACGGGGGGAGGAGTTATAGAGTCTAATGGGTGTGTGACGGCAGAGGAGTTATAGAGTCTGATGGGTGGGTGTGTGACAGGGAGGAGTTATATAGTCTGATGGGTGTATGTGTGACGGAGGGAGGAGTTATAGAGTCTATAACTCCTCTGCCGTCATACACCCATTAGACTCTATAACTCCTCCCTGTCACACACCCACCCATCAGACTCTATAACTCCTCTGCCGTCACACACCCATTAGAGTCTGATGGGTGGGTGTGTGACGGGGAGGAGTTATAGAGTCTGATGGGTGAGTGGGTGACAGGGGGAGGAGTTATAGAGTCTGACGGGTGGGTGTGTGACGGGGGAGGAGTTATAGAGTCGGACAGGTGGGTGTGTGACGGGGAGGAGTTATAGAGTCTGATGGGTGGGTAACAGTGAAAAGAGTTGTAGAGTCTGATGGCGGTGGGGAGGTAGGATTTTTTGTGGTGTTCAGTAGAGCACTTTATTCTGGTGAGTCTGTGGCTAAAATTACTTCTCTGTTCAGCTACTAAACTGTGGAGTGGATGAAGTCTAGAAATTTATTGTATTAAAGTAGGACTGCACAATATGGACTAACAGCATCAGTTATCTTAGTAATTGACTAATATCTGAGTCTTTGATTTTTGTGGCAAAAAAATGTAAATATGACTAATTACAAACCATATGTAGACCTTGTGACGTGCGGCCCAGGGAATAGCTGACACCCACAGGCTGGGAGGCCTAAACCCATATGTGTGTGTGAAGGTGTGTAGATGTACGATGGTGTGTATGAAGGAGTGTAGATTTATGATGGTGTGTGTGAAGGTGTGTAGATGTGTGACGGTGTGTGCGAAGGTTTGTAGATGTACGATGGTGTGTGTGAAGGTGTGTAGATGTATGATGGTTTGTGTGAAGGTGTGTAGATGTACGATGGTGTGTGTAAAGGTGTGTAGATGTTTAATGGTGTGCGTGAAGGTGTGTGGATGTATGATGGTGTGTATGAAGGTGTGTAGGTGTACGATGGTGTGTGTGAAAGTGTGTAGGTGTACGATGGTGTGTGTGAAGGTGTGTAGATGTGCGATGGTGTGTGTGAAGGATGTTTAGATGTACGGTGGTGTGTAAGGGTTTGTAGATGCATGATGGTGACGTCTATTGAATAGTAAACCACGGTGCAAGTTAGTAAAGAAGAACAAAACATCATCAGCCTGCGCTGGAACAAGATGACTTGTGCTCTGGTGCTTTTAATGTGTGTGGAGAAAAATCCAAAGAAGCGTCGGTGTTCCGGTGTCCCACGTATCGGTATTAGGGTGGCAAAGGGGCAGAAAATTCCTGGTAAATTTCCAGAAACTTTCCATGGGAACTTTAGTTTGGGAATTTTGGAAAAATTCCAAATTGGAAACTTTCCACGGGAATTATGGGAATTTATGGGAATTAATTAATTAATTGACTGGACATTTTGGATAATTTAAAGAAAATGAGTCATATACAAACATTAAATATAAACATTTAGTTTTGTCATAAGCAGATATGTATGCAAAAGGATACAATTAAAAAACATGACAGATTTATTTGTGAGAACTTTTTTATCAGTGCTTTTGTTGTTCAGTGACAATAAATTCTGTCACTGAACAACAAAAACGTGAATGTTGAGTAGAATATTCCTTACAGCTCCCCCTTCGAAATGAAAAATGAAAGGAACTCCCTTTCCCTCCAAAAAGTCCAATTCAAAATGTAAAATGAAAGCAGCTTTCCCTTCCCATTCAGCATGTCAAATAAAAGCATTTTTCCTGAAGCTTCTCAAGCGTGGTTTCTGCATGTTCTGCGTTTTTGCCAAATACTTTCAGGCTTCTTCCTGGACCTCAATATCCTCAGTATTCACTTCCTCAACTTCTGACTCTTCATCCTCTTCAGTGTCAGTGTCCAGCCTTGTTGAGGATGGCTCTGTGTCAGGCTCAAAGAGCTCTGGGTTTGCCCGGATGGCCAGTAGTTTTTCCACTCTCTCATTTGTGAGCCTGTTGCGAACCTTTATGTGCGTGTTCACAAACAGTGATCAGTTGCACTCAGAGGCAACTGATGTTGGTGGGATTTGGAGGAGGATGGAGGCTACAGGTGCAAGGGCCTCAGATCCACAAAGTCCCTTCCACCAGGTGGATGCAGGTATGTGCTGGCTTGACTTCTAGATCCCATCCCCTTGCCAAAGGCCTTGCTTGGTACGGTATTTTGTCAAACTGCCAAGAACTTTACCTGCATCGAGACCCAGGTGGTGAGACAGGGTAATAAAAACTTTGTAAGCGCTGTTGCTCTCCTCTCCAGAGAGTACGCTTTTGTCATGCTTTGGGTCCGGCATGTATGCTGCTGCATGTACTGGCTTCACGCAGAACTCCTGGCGCTTCTGCATTGATTTGACCACTGCTGTTTCTTCTGCCTTGAGTAGTAGGGAAGTGGGTAGGACTGTTAGGATTTTTTGTTTGATTTCAGCAAAAAGACACTGGACATCTGACAGGATGGCATCATCACCCTCTGTCTTGGCAATTGCAGCTGCTATGGGTTTGAGCATTGTCAGGCTGCTGGTCACTCTTTCCCAGAATACGTCATCTAACAGGATTCTCTTGATGTCACTTTCGATGCCTGTAGTCTGGGATATGGCCATCTCTTGCAGGGACTCCTTTCCCTCCAGTAGACTGTCATACATAATGACAACCCCTGCCCATCGTGTGATGCTTGGGAGCTTCAGTGTGGTACTCTTGTTTTTTTCCTTTTGTTTTGAGAGGTACATTGCTAAAGCTACTTGTTTGCTCTTCACATATTTCACTACTTGCTTCGCCCTCTTGTATAATGTGTTCATCGTTTTCAGTGCCATGATGCCCTTAAGGAGATTAGTAAGAGTGTGGGCAGCACAGCCAATGATTATTATATGTGGGTAGGTTTCCTCCACTTGTGTCCAGGCCACCTTCATGTTTGCAGGATTTTCAGTAACAACTGCAAAAACTTTCTGTGGCCCAAGGTCATTAATGACTGCTTTCAGCTCATCAGCAGTGTAGGATGAGCTGAAAGCAGTCATTAATGAACTTGGACCAGAGAAAGTTTTTGCAGTTGTATCTGTGCTATGGGCTCAAAAAAAGTAGCTTTAGTAGTTCAGAATACTAGAAATCATTGTGCATGTCATGGACAATTTATTCCCGTTTATTCACATTAATTCCCATAAATTCCCATAAATTCCCATGGAAAGTTTCCAACTTTGAAATTTCCTGGAATTGTGCAACCCTAATCAGTATTCCTTCATTTCTTCTCCATGCTGTTTTAATTTTGTTTATAAATCTGTCATTTCGTGCTGCATTTTCATTGGCTAGTCAGTAGATGTAGGTCGTAGCAGCACACACTGAGATGTCGTCCTAAATTTCTTACTCTGTCAGAAAATAATCGCAGGCAGTCTTTGAATCTCTCTCACAGTATGATTTAGGACCACCATTTTGGAGCCATGACCTAAGAAATCACCGCAATTGTGTCGCGATTGTCTTTTTTTTTTTTTTGTCTGAAACAGACCAAAATCATACATTGTATACCGGGCATAAGGCAGGTCCCCAAATTATTGGCCTTTAAATTTTAACTTAGTTTTACTTCATGGTTTTTAACTCAGCTTGAGAACTTTTTTTGTTGTCTGTATCTTAATGTTATCTTTTATTTGAGGCCTGGCCACTTTATTACTCTTGGACCAACATGCTGTTCAGCATTTTGGTCGACTGCTGTTGTTTTAAATGTGCTTCATAAATAAACTTGTTTCCCCCAGTCCTGTTTTCCATTAAAGACTAGAGAAAGATAGGAGAAAGTGGAGCTCTTTGCTGTTCTAATCCTTTATTTTTCTATGCGTTCTTCAGGATTACAGTGCAGATGAGCAGAATATGATCGAAGAAGCCATTCAGCGCTCCCTCATGGACAACTGAAGCGGATAACACACTGTACAAAGTCATATCTGGGGTGAAAACATCGAAATACACTGAATATTGAGCATAATATCTATTATATGTCATCATATTTATTCCACATATTATCTGTATATCTTATTTCATATATATTATTGTTTTTTTAAAACTTATATTTAGTAATAATATCAAGTTAAATTACTTTATTAAATGGTAGATTATTTAGTTTTCAAGATGTAATACTTGAATTAAAACAGTCTGCCCGGTGCAATAACAACTTCACTTCATATTTTTATTTAAAATAGATATAAATACTGTATATTAATTAAGATATTGACCAGTTTGTAGACGTTAATATACGATTTTGGCTTCACTGTTGAAAGTTATCCAAATTATCTGTCCTTTCCACAAAATATTTTTACTTGATATTGCTACATTTTTATGAACAAGTGTAAAATAAATAGTTTAAACAGTTGTACATGATGTCATGATGTTAAGACAAAACAGTCGTACATGATGTTAACCTCAAGAGATCATACAACCTCATGTTAGATGTTGACATGCTTTCATTAGACCAGATATCATTTTTGCAGTGGGGGAAAAAAAATTAAAAATGCATCGAACATCAGTAGTGAGGTTCAGGGCTGTTCAGAAGTGCTTTGCATAATAATATGCCTTAATATATTTAACCAAAGCAGTGTGTGTGAAATATTAAATCACTTACAGATCTTCTGGCAATAAATAGATATATAGAGGAGAAAGGTTGGACATTGTGCTGATTTTGATTGTGAAGTCGATCGTTCTGCCGGCAAATGCCTCAGTAGAAAAAACTATAACCTGTTTAGCAATATATATATTGCTAAATATATATATTATTTTTCTCTCTCCCGTGTACTCCTACCTTTTTTTGATTGTTTCCTTGAACTGGGCGATTTCGAATATACTTGATACCTGAGATGTAGTAAATGACTCTCACTCTCTCCTATGGTTCTTCTCCTCCTTTTACAGACCCAAAGGAAAAAACTCTTGGCGAGTATATGTGATGAATGTATTCATATATATATATATATATATATATATATATATATATATACACACACACACATATATA
>JBBPCZ010000034.1:21713893-21727060 GCA_037974445.1 Brycinus macrolepidotus
TGTGTGTGTGTGTGTGTGTGTGTGTGTGTGTGTGTGTGTGTGTGTGTGTGTGTGTGTGTGTGTGTGTGTTCGTTCATTTCTGGCAACAAAATGAATATTTTGAAGGGGGTGATTCTTTTCTATACCCACTGTAAATGTCAGAAATGTTTGACGGATGTTTTTATAATAAAAAAAAGTACTTTTTGTACATTTTTTGTTCCCCGATACAGAGTACTTTGAATATTTTGCACCTGATTTTACACTTCATCCAGATGTCAGCACAAGGATTGAGAACCAAAACACCAGACAGGTATAACAATTTTCACAAAGTGACAGTGATTAATACTGTCTGCAGTTGTTTAAACCTGTACGTATATATTTCTCTATCATGAATATATGTATTTCTAAGTGTTTTATGGTTAGGTTCTCCAAATACGCTGTTATTTACATGAAAACTTACTGACTTCCTTTTCCTACAGTACTTAGAACAGATTCGCCAGACTGTCTTTGAAAATTTGAAGATGCTAAACCATGCACCAAGCGTTCAGATCCATGATGTTCCCTCAGACCTGTTAAGCTACGAGCGTGCAGATGATATGGATCCTGACGAAAGGGGTTCAGAAGACAACTATTCCAGGTGAGCTATATGTTACGGTGCGGAGTAGAATTGCCATGCTGGAGAAATATTGTCCCACAGGAACTGGCTGGCTTTTTTACAGTTTTGGAAGGCATAAATCCTCAGTGTTTTACATTTGTATTGTACACCCTGTGCTGGCTTTACTGTGTCTGTTTCCCCAAAAGTGTTACTGCCTCCCTTTCCCAAGTGTAGCCCCAAAGTAGCCTTTGAAGAAGGCCACATATTTGCAGATTTGCTGGAAATCTAAAAAAGAGGACATGATAAACTGTGAGATGCACTTGATTTAAGTGTAACACACTACATGTCCAAAACAATCTAGACACCACTTCTGGTTGGTGGATTTAGTTACTTTATAGTACACCCATTTGTAACATTTTTTTTGTAAAGTCTTCCCAGAACAGTAAAAGGGGGACAGCTTCCTATTAAATTCTGTATTAGAAGGTATCTACAAACTTGTGGACATAAGTATGTGTAAATGTATGCAGGGTTGTGTTGCTCTGAGAAGCAGTTCTACTTTGTATTTGGATGACTCTTACCTCCCTCACATTCTTATAAAACAGCACTAGTGTGCCCCAACACAGTGCATCTTTTCACATCACAAAAAGCAAAGTAATTTGTTGTCCAGTTGTTATAATAGGACTGGCGTGGAGTGACAAATGACATGTCTTTTGCTTTGATCAACAGGCCCGAGGCAGCAAATGAATTTTATGATGGAGACCATGACAATGACAAAGAGAGTGATGTGGAAATCTGACCTCCATCTAATGGAAGTTCTCTCCATTACTTCTGAAAATTGGGACTCCTGAAGGTTTTGTAAAGGCTAACCCTCCATGTAATAAGTGAGCAAAAGCCATTTCTAAGTACATTTTTCTTGATTATCGTACTGTAAACACCTAATTTTTTACATGGGACACCCACCTGTGGAGCGTTTTCTGACTTGAAAATTGTCTACCAATTTTTTATCTTTCCTGGTTACTTTGTATTATTTTCAATATATAAACATGTAAAACTGAAACTGTCATGAAAATTAATTCTATTCAAAATAGAATGGGTCTACTTTCTTGAGTCTATACTATGTAACATAATGCTGCTTCAGTAGATGTAAATTGTGTATGAACTGATAATAGATGTAATTCTTTTACCTTGCCACTGAAGTTTATTGGTGATTTTACAGACTGCTGTTTTTTGTCCATTCTACACTTTATTCAGTTTCTCTCCCAACACAGTTTATTCAACTTATTCACATTTTCAAAATATTCACATTTTGTTGCTTTGTAGCCTGAAATGCAAATGAACACACACACACACTTCCAGCTGTTTTCACTCAGTGCAACGTATAACATACAAGTGAAAGATATGATGGCAACAGTTCAGAAAAAATAAACTATCACTGAGATGGATACTTGTAAACTCAAACAGGTGTAGCACACCAAGCTAATTGGTTTCCATCTGTGATCAACTAATCATTTTGATCAGCTCAGCATAAAAATACCTATTCGTGGAGCATTCCAGTGTTTGGTAGTGCAACTGAAAGCAATCAACTAACTATGGGTGGCAAAGCACTGTCAAAATATCTCAGGGTATAAAGTTGTAGACAGGCACAAGAAGTCAGGAGATGGATTCAAAAAACTCCAGAGGCTTTATCAGTCCCTTGGAGCACAGTAAAGTCTGTAATTAAGGAATGTATGGCAAAGAGTGGTCATTGTGTGCATGTGACATCAATATCACAAGAGCTTGACAAATGTGGCTTGTATGGAAGGATTGCAAGAAAAAAGCAACTCCTGAAGAAATGCCACATTAAGTCTCGATTGAGCTTTGTCAGATGAGACCAAAATCGAACTGCTCTTAACACCAAACAGCGGAAAGCCAATCCAAAGAACACCATACCTGCGGTAAAGCATGGAGGTGGTAGCTTCCTGTTTTGCGGGTGCATCTCTGCAGCAGGGACTGGGGTACTTGTCAGGATAGAAGGAAAAATGGAAGATAACATAACATTCTTGAGGAAAACCTGCTGCCCTCTGCCAGAAAGTTGTCTATGGGAAGAAGGTTCACCTTCCAACATGACAATGACCCATAGCACAAAGCAAAACTGACCAGAGGCTGAAGGAGAAAAAGGTGAATGTCCTTGCGTGGCCTAGTCAGAGCCCAGACTTA
The DNA here is from genome assembly GCA_037974445.1 of Brycinus macrolepidotus. Lineage (NCBI taxonomy): Eukaryota > Metazoa > Chordata > Actinopteri > Characiformes > Alestidae > Brycinus > Brycinus macrolepidotus. The sequence goes on from JBBPCZ010000034.1 coordinate 21,716,664, forward strand.
AACCCTTATGAAAATCTGTGTAATGAGTCGATTGCAGTCTTCCAAACGCTTACCGTCTGATTAGGAAGAGCTTGGACAGCTCTGTAAAAAGATGGGGCAAATATTATAAAGTATAAGGTGTGTATTTGTCATACGTTAACACACCACAGCACATGGTGTGAACAGCGCGAAATTGTTCTCTGCATTGAGCAAATGCCGCTGGAAAAAGTTTTTTGTGTGTCTTCATTTCAGACTGCAAACCAACAAAATTTTGAAGGGGTTGATTCTGTACAGGATCTAGTTTCAAGTCAGTATTTCTGAAGTACTTCTGTCAGTCCCAAACTTGTGGTAGTGTGGACAAATGAGTGTGTTCTTTTGTGGAAACAAATGTAGGGAGTGAATGTCATATCTCTTAAGGTTCTTTTTCAATTTTGATGTCTGACAAGTTAAAATCTTACACAAAGGAGTTGGAAGGAGTTGAAAATGTGTCAGAAAGGTGATACAGATTCAGATTTTATTGTAACATTAAAATGAAAATGTAACCTTTGAGTATAATCATGTGAAGAATCAACAGCTTATAATGCTGGATGAGGTCAGAAAGTCCATGTAAAGGATCAGAGATCATATTTCTGTTTAAAATATGGAAAAATGTTTTGGCTTTTTAATGACCCTCCAACTTAACAGAGCAGAAAAAAGAAATATACTAATCAGTCACAACATTAAAAACACAGACAGGTGAAGTTTTGAGAAGGCGGTAAGAAGCTGACATTTTTAGTCAGCAAGTGAATTATCAAATTGTGATGGCTAGACATTTGGGTCAGAGCATATCCATAACAGCTGGTCTTGTGAAATGTCCCTGGTATGCAGTGGGTTAGTACCTTCCCCGCACCCGCACCATCTTGCTGAGCACTGGAGCCCCTCAGGTTTGTGTGCTCAGCCCGCTCCTGTTAACACTGCTGATTAACGACTGCACTGCAAAGCTCTGCTCTAATAGTTCAAGTTCGCCGAGTCATAGGCCTCATCAAGAACGGCGATGAGGCAGTGTACAGTATGAAGGTAGGGCAACTGTCAAAATGGTGCAATCAATCATCTTTCTTTCTAGGTAAAAAAAAATGTTTAAAATAACGTCAGTCAGTCACTGAGTGCTTGCTGTTACTGTGTACTTATTGTTTTAAATGTTGCATTGTGGACCCAGGGAATGACATTTCGTATCACTGTCCCAGAACGGGTACAGATTATTATGACAATATAGGTCAATTGAACTTGGAGGGGGGGCTATGTGAAGCTCTGGGCAGTGTGGGGCTTGGAAACTTTGCCTTGGGTCCTGGCTTACTGTGGATGTTACTTTGACATGTATCACCTATGTTAAAATTATTGCAGACCAAGTACAGCTTCCATGGCAAAATTATTCCCTACTGGCAGTGGCCTTATTTAGCTGGATAATGTGCCCTGCAACACTAAAAAACAATTGTTCAAGAATAGTTTGAGGAACATGATGAGAAATGGTTTGAGGACTTGGCCTCCAGTTTTTCCAGATCTTCAACTGATTGAGCATGGTGGGATGTGCTGGACTAACTAGTTTGATCTATACAGGCCCCACCTGGCAACTTACAGCTTAAAGGATCTGCTTCTTACATATTGGTGCTATTTACCACAGCATATCTTCAAAGGTCTTATGGAGTCAAGGCCTCGACTGGTCAGAGCTGTTCTGGTGGCGTTAGTGGGACAATATTAAGCAAGTGGTTTTAATGTTATGGGTGATAAGTGTAATTATAAACATCAACAGAGGAGCACTGCACACAAATCGTGATGAGTTGATTACATGTTGGAGAAAATCTACTTTTGCACTATTGTACGTACTGTACTATTATTGTTAGTACAGTTAGTAGCTGTATGTGGTATCATACGCGTTTAGAAAAATGCGTTAAAATTCACTGTCGTATCGGATCTGTCCAGAGCACATTAATGTAGTAGCACCACATGGCCACAAGATGTGCCTCGTGTTGCACAGCATACAGTGGCCACTCGTGTACGTAGTCTATGAGGCTCTCAAACTTTTTAGACCAAGCACCAGCTGTAAGTCTTCTCACAGGAAATATTTCTCCCCTGTATGTGCAGTGAGCACTTAACATTTCAGTTTTTAGCTACATAATATGAATGATAAAAAACGGTGACCTGCAAATTCAATCCAGTTTTTGATAGGACTTGGCCTTGATTGTGGTGAAAAGCTTTTCTCACAAACATAAGTAATAACCAAGCGGGCACCAGAAAGCTGCAAGTAAGTCCCAAATTTAGTAAATAAATCCCAAATCATTATAAAACCAACAGTACTGATTGCTGATTTGTTCTTCAGTCTATTATTCTACCCTATTAATTGGCATTGGTTTTTACAAAGAACAAAATGTTTGAATAAAAGGGGAATATGTTCATTTCCTTATATTAATGCCAAGCTTAGGCCTGTATTGTACAGAGAGAGTCTTTAATGCAGGCGTTAAATGTGGTGTGCCCGGGGATCCCCAGCCAGAGGCCATGGATAACTGCGGAGGTGGTGCATGCTTCTAAGAACCTGAGACACCTGCTCAAAAAAATCCACAGCCACTTGGATAATGGGGATTCATGGTGCATGTGACCGGGCATCTCCATCTGCCTGTGATGGTGAGGCCTCCCTTCCATGTGCTGAATTACTTCTACGCATGATTTGAACCACAAAATAACATGGCAGTGAGGAAGACCCCCTACGATCAGGTGCTCTGTCTGACCATGGTTGATGTGAAGAAAACTCTGCTTAGGGTCAACCCATGGAAGGCTGCTGGTCCAGGCAACTTTCCTAGTGCTCAGAGAAAGTGCAGCCCAGCTCACAGAAGTTCTCACAGACATCAGTATCTCTGTGAGCACCACCATTATCCCTGTGTCAAGGAAGTCATCACTGTTGTGCCTCAATGACTACTGTCCTGTCACACTCACACCAGTCACCATGATATATATACATACATACATACATACACACTACCAGTCAAAAGTTTTTGCACACCACAGGATTTTACCTGTCCATTACTTGTCTATTTATTTCATAAATTGCAGATTTTAATTCTTGTTGAGCAACCAACCTCAAATAAAACAAGTTTTATAACAGTGCATGTCTGACATTCTATTAACTAGTTTTGTGGTGATGGATAGTCAAATTCTAGGCTGTCCTTTGATTGACTGACTTAATAGCTAATTAAACATCTAACACTTGTCTGGCGATTCACACTATAATTATAATAGGTGGCTTTTTATTGGCCAGTAGTGATGAATAAAAATGACATTTTCTGGCTAATAAAGGTACTCAAATGGTGAACGCACTGTAAATTTATTTATTAGCAAAGAATATTGAGTGCATTTTAGTAAATTTTAGTAAATTTTAGTAACATGCAAATGTAGAAAATATCAAGGTGTGCAAAACCTTTGAATGGTACTGTATATGTAGTATGATAGTCACAACTGTTGGATTATTAGTTTCTTTTTTATAGCCGATTCACATGTCCGTATGTATGCACTTATGTACCTTCTTTTTTATCATTCAGTAATACGCAATATTATAATGTGCCTTTCATAGCAAGATACAGTGACTAGATTGGAAAAAAGTTCACACCATCAAATCTTTAAGTTATTCAAAAGATGTCTTTGTAATATTTTAAAGCCAGTAAACTAGATATGCTTGCATGTTTGAGTTGTAGCATGTTTTGACAATTGCTTATGTACCACAAAAAATCATGTGATTAATGTGAAAAATGCCTGCATGTTGGGCCAGTGGCCCTTTTGTTCCCTATTTTTCGATACCTTGGCAAGCAGACAACATGGTATCTGCACTGATTACAGCAAAAACCAAAAACTCTATTTGTAGGTGGAAAAGTAAAGATATACTGCAACTGAACATACAAAAGTGTTGTGATTGCACCATGCAGTGGGGACTAATGATAATTTCACTGGAACACCATACATACACCATACAAAGTAATGCTGCCAGAAATTCAACCTGGGGCAATTTTATTTTCCAAAGGACATTGTTCCAGTTACACTTGGTTTGAGAAAAATGGCTGTCATTGACTGACTTGTCCAGCATACTGATAAAACATTGAATGCCAGTTCAGAAACGTGAACAAGTCTAAGTCTGCTTACTGATATTAACTAATACACAGTGTTTAAAAGTAAGTAACTGTACTGCTGTTTTCACTACTTAGTAGTTAGATAACTTGATCAACACTGCCCTAGTTAATACCTTAATTACATGTCTCTTTAACAGTTCTTAAATGTCATAGTGAAAACAGAAGAGGGCGTGGATTTTTCTCTTTAATCATCTGCATGGTAAGATAAAACTGGGTTAGTGAGAAGTGTACTGCACAAGCTGAGAAGGAAGTTATCTCTTGCAGCCAAGACAGTCCAATGGAGTGACAAGATCTCAGTTCTCCATGAACTCTGCCGAGAGGGTACGTACTTAACGTCAGATAGAAAGGCCTCATCGTGTGGATTTTTTTTCCGCTTATTTTGCTCATTTTGGCGTTAAGCCATTTGCTTCTTTTTGCACTCTGCACAGTGACTGTGAAAATATAAGGAGAGGATGACTGACCAGGACACAGGATCTCCTTATATGATCTTCATCCTGGTCTTTTACTTTTTCATCACGGGTCTTTTGGGTTTTATCATCTGCCACATGCTTAAGGAAAGGGGATACCGCTGCCGTACAGGCGAGTCTGAAGATGAAGACTGTAAAAGCACATATGGGACAGAAAATGATGGTGGGTGGTAAACTAAAAATGATTTCTGCATTTTATGTGATATATTTTTATTGCTGTGTTTACTTGGTTTTGACCACATTATTGGAATAAGAGATTTTATTGGAAACTTTCCCCCTTACTCCAACTGCAGTCAGTCAACCAAGACATGTTTAATGGACACAATTACATCACATAACCTTATGGCATACTGTATGTTGTACTGTTGTCTAGAACAGGTCACAGCTGGCACAGCTACTTCTGCAGTTTTTACTCATGCAATGTTCTTCTTTTAATGGAATCGGGGTGTAGTGATACAAACAAAAGGAGGGTAAACTATGATTTCTGTGATCAAGGTAAAGAATATTTGTTTATTTATTTGTATAATGTACATTTCCTGAAGAAAATGTGAAGCTGCTACACATGGCTATTGTCCAGTGCTTGGGTCCCCAGCAGTACACCTCTTGTATAACAATATAGGTTATAGGCTACCTTCAGGCATCACTGGGTGTTCCCTGGGGCCTTACTATGTGGTTCTTTCATACATTTAAAAGGTGCAGCTGGAATTCATTGCTGAATGTGACTATGGAAGGAATAAACAGAGATGAAATCTATGAAGTGAATTAATCACAATAAAAGGAGTGTAAATCAAAGAAACACCCTATTAATAGAAATAGTAAACACCATTTCAGAACTGTAGGAGATGTGTTAACACAGTGTACATGCATTTAGTCTCCACTACAGCCCTGATAACAGTATAACTGATAGTGCCATAAATAACATAAACAAGTCTGTTTGAGTCTGGTTAAGGCAACTGTGATCATTTGGGCAACACAGTTTTAATTATTTAATTTTATAATTTTAATTCTTGTTTAACTCTCCTGGCTGCGCAACTATTTTGGGGCCAAATTGCTGTTAAAGTAATGTAAAGGGGGGCATTTGACTGACGTCCTTATCCAGAGCAACTTACCATCATTAGTTACAGGGACAGTCCCCGTGCAGCAACTGAGGGTTAAGTGTCTTGCTCAAGCACACAGTGGTAGAAAGTGGGGGTTTGTGGTCATCGGGTTCACAGGCAAGTGTTTTACCCAGTGGGTAATGTTTTCTTCATCAAAATGATATGTGTATCCTTTTTGGATATTTACCTGCTTGTTTCTGTATTTATTTACAGATAAATCTGAAGACAATCAAGACACTGTAGAGAAAATACTTAAATGCATTATTGAAAATGAAGGTAAAATACTACGAGGTTAAATGGTTAACATAAGATGTATTTAAATAAAATAATTTTATTTAGACACTGATAATTAGACTGTAACATAAAACCTTTTGCATATCTGTGATGCATAACTTTTTACCGTGTTAAGACCAACAGTGACTGCCATGTGTTAATAAATCAGAGAATAACTGTCAAAAGATCTTTATCAGTGAAGCTCATGAATGTTTTGTCTAATTCTGATGAAACTTGATAGGCTGATCAATTCTTGGGCATATGTGCCAAAATACCTTTAAAATAGTTTTTTTAAAAAAATTTAAAAAGTAACTGTTTCTCAGCAATCACTTTTTTCCAGTCAAGATAACATTTAGCAGCTTTCCATATGTTCTTTTTTAGGGGCCTTGATATTGTTTTTATAAAATGCATAGTGTTATTGGCTGTGCCACAGATTGCACTCTGTGAATTCATTAAATACTTCTATGGCCTTGCCACATACATGTAATGTGTAAATTAGCAGTTACTTACTGGTTATTATATAGCTGGATGTTCTCAATCAAGCACAGGGCACCACAAATTAATTATGCATGAAACACAAAACATGATTTTCCTTTTCTTGTATTTTGATTTTAGCTAATATGGAAGCTTTTGGTGAAATGTTGGGAAACCAGAATCCTCCAGAACATCAGGACAAAAGGTATCAATTTAAATGTCTGTTCACAAAAAGACTTTTGTATGTATTGTACGATGTTAATAGTATTGTCTTTCATGTGGCCTGTTTTTTGCTGGAAGAACACAAATGCTCACTTTTTCATTGTAAGGTTGATGTTAGAGTAATTTTAACACTTCCTAGAATATCAGCAATGATAAGAATGTTATTGCTTACCTAGAGCGATTTTGTGAATCTTTCAGTTCATATATAACGGTGTACTAAAAACAGATTAAAGAATTCATTTCATATCTTCAGATGCAGTGATACCTCAGACAATTCACACAATTTCTAATCTGTTTTTGGCCTACATACATTTGTGCATTAATTGGATCAAAACACAACTACAAGTCATATTAAATCATGGAGTAAAATATTCATTAAAGGTAATCGTGGACAGTAAGAGACTGTATCAAAAGTAATAAGTATTTTTTATGTAGGCAATAGAAAACCATTACAGTAAAATTTGGGGTGGGGCTAAAATTGCTTTACAGCGTTATTGTGGAGAGGCGCTAAAATTGCTTTATTGTGTTAAATTAACACGATTGAGTAAAGAATATAACAAAATACATCATTTTTATTTAAGCTAAAAACATGGTGTGATTGTGGATGTGATTATTATCATTCAGATTAATTATTTTTCTGAAACTGCTTGGGTTATATTATTGCTTTTACTATTTATGTACTAAGGCTAAAATATCAGTAACAAAGGAAGCAAATACAGGTAAAGCAAAAGCACAGCGCAATATGGCTTCCAAAGCCACGTTTACAGTCGGTTCAGTACAAATAGGCGTGTCCGTGGAAAAAATACACACTAGTTGTACCCCTAGTTCCAAATTTCACCTATTCACTTACAATATAATTTAGGGATAGACAAACAGCAACTGTGGCTAAAGCCAACTAAATCCTGCTATACTGACCTAGATGCAAGTTTGATTATTTTGCTCAAAGAACATGCTCTCAGTGTAGGAGTGCTATAGTGACAAACCACCTGACTATCTATAAAACTATTAACAGTTTGAATGTAGATTAAAAAGTCAAACATTCAAATATATTTGACAGTTTGGAAAACTTTACCTTGCAGAATTGTTGCCGACAGTGAATGAACTGGCTTGGTGTAACTGGCAGCCATATGCTTTCATAAATTCTTAGAAAGACTTACATTTTTGACTGTAATATTTTTTCATTTGTGTTCTGTATTTGATCATTGAATATTTGTTTATTAATTCTTTAGCTCTGCACTATTTGCTGTTTCAGACCTGTTTAGAGTGGCATACATTTAAACAAGCACTGATGAGATTAGCCAAATTATTATGACCACCTGCCTAATACGCTGTTCGTTAGCACAAGCAGAGCAAGTTGCAGCTCCATATTCAGTAGATTTATGGCTCATTCGTCTTGTCCCCAGTATTAAAAGTTTTGGTGACTTCTGCCTCAATAGCACTTCTGTTGATATGGGCACTCAACACACAGTTAGCGATCCCTCTGTGATCCACTGCTGGTAGTTACTCACCACTACTGACAGGGAGGACCCCACAAGCCTTTCATTTTCAGAGATGCCCTGACCTACTTATCTGGCCTCCTGGTCAAAGTGACTCAGGTCTTTATGCCTGTCTGTTTCTCCTGCATCCAACATGTTGACTCCGAAAACCATCTATTCTGTTTTAAAAACGAGTTCAAATACAGTGTTTTCCAATTACATAGATAGATAGATAGATAGACAGATAGATAGATAGATGTAAACTAGAAATGCTGTAAATGTATGTGTGTGTGGTGTGTGTGTACACTTTACAAGGTGCACTTAACTTTTAACTGCACTGACTAACTACAGACTGTAGTCCATCTTTTCCTTGTTTATCAATAGTCAGGACCCCTACAGGACCACCAGTGAACAGGTAATGGATGACAGGTCATTCTCATCCTTGTACAGTGGCAAGAAAAAGTATGTGAACCTTTTTCCACTAGCACTATGAGTTTTTTATGGTTGTCCTCAATAAAGACATGAAAGATCAGACTTTTTTTGTTATTATTTTAGGCACATTATTTTTGTTAATACCCTTGACTTAGATGAAGATCAGATCACATTTTATGACAAATTAATGCAGAAAACCATGAAATTCCAAAAGGTTCACATACTTTTTCTTGCCACTGTATATCCAGTGTCCCTTCTGTGCTGAGAGTAATCCGTCACCTGATTAATATTTGCTCACTGACGGTCCCACTGGGGTCTCGGCCATTGATAAAAAGGATATAGGAGGTTTACAAATGATGCAGTAATTACTGATGTCTTAGATGAATATGTAACCAGGCTGTACCTTTTCTTATGTAGCTATTAAACTCTGGGATAGCATTTGATACTAGAATATTAGGAACACAAACTTGATACGTTTTTGAATCTACAGTAGAAATATATTTGTTTAGGCTAGCATGTGTTAGCATGTGTCTTTTTCTTCTCCTGTAATTTGTTTACATCACCATACCTTTGGCCTTGTAGAGTACATCTGTGTGTCTTGAATTAGGAAATGAAGACTAAATAAATGTTGTACACTTTTTAAATAGATTACTACGCAAGGAGAGTTTGCAGCCCAGTCCTCATCATCATCACACCATTCATCTGGGAAGTGATCAAAACTTTTGCCTCCACTGTGGGCAAGGTCACTCCAAGAAAATTCAGCACAGAAACCAGGTGGTGAGAAGCAAGGGTAGACCAGCTGAGCAGACTGTGTTCTCTGTAGGCAGGTGAGACACAAAAACTAAAACCAGATCTATGTCTGTAATGGGGAACATATTTATGAATTACATGTCTGATGTCTGCTGATGTCTGGAAGAAAACAGCACTGTGATTTGAGCATTTTCACTCTGAAGTTTTGTTGTAGAAGAAATGTGATTGTTGAATACTACCTTTTTCCCCCCAAATTTAAAAAATATCATTTTTCCCCAATAAAATCACAGGTTTCGTGTCACTCACATGGAGAAGAAAAACAGTCTTCAAAACTCAACTAATCTTCCCATCCCTGATTCCAAAGACCAATCAGACCTTACAGAACAGCTGGATTGCGAGATGAGAATCAAGAATAAGCCTAACACAATGCAAGAGAGCTACAATATTCATAATATGTTCAGAGGTATTGAAGCAACTAATGCATCCAAACAGAAAAGAAGTGTCACTCTGCTAGGCCTCTGTGGGGACAATGATACAATGAATAGCAAAGAGAATCAGGGACCAACTGAGGATTATCAGCATGAGATCTCGGATCAGCTCCCTGCTCTTTCAGAGGAGTGTTTAGGCTCAGGTCAAGCTCCTGAATCTGATAAAGTTGTCATTTCAGACAAAAAGTCTGATTCTCTACGGACTCTAGACGTGATGAATACACAGAAAATAATGACACTTCCAGAGAGTAAACAGGTTGGAAAAATGTCTTTAACCAAATCAGAGATAGAAGAAGTGAAGATTGTTAAGGCCAATGCAGATAGCTGCAAGGAATTCTCTGTGGTATACGTGGAGGAAACCCTGAGCTCAGCTGCAGCCTTTGCTGAAGAAGGAAGACTTAACATGGCCATAGGGAAGTCCCTCTAAGGCAACAGTGGTGGTCTTTTCACAATAACAAGTAATGTGTGCTCATGTATGGGGTGCCGTTTGTAAAAACAGCTTAACAATTTTTGAAGTGTCAATTTTTCACCATTTAGCACAATTTTCTCACATTTAGAGATAAATATGTTCAAAAAACAGTGTTAAATTTTG
>JBBPCZ010000034.1:21727160-21742773 GCA_037974445.1 Brycinus macrolepidotus
ACTTGGTGAATGGGTTAAATGCAGAGAAAGAATTTCACATTGTTCACACTGTGTGCTATGCTGTGGTGTGTTCACGCGTGACTATAAGGGGCCACTTTACTTTATTTTAATTCAATGTAGCTGCTAGCTGTAATCTGGAGTATCCAAGCCTTTTTTTGGTAAGGTGGCCCAACATTCCTACAACCCCAGGCAAAAATTGACACAATGTTTGTTTAATAGTTGAACATTCTGACTTTGTGAACCATACCTAAAAACAAATAATGTGGTCCATGTGTTTGCCTTAGAGCATAATAGTACTGTTTTTGTATGCTCTGTCCTTGTATTTGATTGCTTTCTTCAAATATTAACATTCAGTCCATTGTGATCTTTTGCCATTTCGATTTGTGCAAATGATACAGACTAGTTTGTGCTCAGAAATTTGTGATCTAAATGGTCTAAATACTTGAGGCTTTTGTGGACCTTGAGACAAGGACATGAGAAATCAGAATCAGAAAATGTTATTGATCCCAGAGGAAATTGCTTAAAGTGATTAAAGTCCCCAGAGATGAGGATGAACACATCTGGGTGCCTTGTTTGGAGTCTCGCGGTTGCAAAGTGGATGACGTCATATGCCGTTGTCGTGTTGGCCGATGAAGGAATGTAAACAACAATGGCAATCACATCTGAGAACTCTCAGGGCAGATAGTACGGACATAGCCCCACAGCTAGAAGCTCAGTGTCCAGGCCTCAGACGCGCTCCTTAATCACAGTGTGACCTAGGTGGCACTGTTGCTTGTTAACAAAAAGAGCGAGTCCTCCCCCTTGTGTTTAAAGTAAAGTAAAGTGACCATTTTGTCATGCATAAACACACCACAGCACACAGTGTGAACAGCACAAAATTCTTTCTCTGCATTTAATCCATTCACCCAGTGAAGCAGCGGTCAGCCAGGAACACAGCACCCGAGCAGTGTGTGGGGATGGTACCTTGCTCAAGGGTACCTCAGAAGTGCCACTAGCAGTCCTGGGATTCAAACCCACAACCTTCTGATCGCAGGGCCAACTCCCTAACCACTAGGCCCTGTTTTCCACTATTGTGCCGAGTTCTGTCCGCTCTAACACACGAAAAGGAATACACTCATGCAGCCATGTGAAGCACATCAAACTGCACTCGCAAAATTTTCTGTTGTTTGACTCCTGCTGTAAGCTCATCCATCGATCTCACGTTGTCCAGTGATCTCACGTTGACCATAATGACAGAAGGAAGATATGGTTTGTATCACCTCCTACGCTGCTCACCAGACAGTTGTTCATTCCTAACTGTTCTTTTCCCTCAACCCTATGCTCCTTCACAGCATCCCCTTTTTGTCTTTCCCCTCAATATCTCAGAGGGAATGTCCAAGATAACCACGCTGTGATTCGCAGTGTCCTGCCTCAGTGAAACAAGCTGGTCACGAGTGTAAACAAAGAGGCGGTTGCTACCGCTGGCTGCGTTAGCATTAGCAGCTTGCAGGAAGCCCAAACAAAGAGATGTAAACAAAAGAAATGCAGAAATAACTCTCTCAGCCCACATGGTTAGAGAGGGCACAGCCTACTAATACTACATATACTAAAATAATAGTTGAAAATAAAGCAAGAAAGTTTAAAAACACTAAAATACAATAACAAGACACAGAGCAGTCATAACATGCTTGCAACAGGCTTGCAAACACAACACTTTGCAATAAAAATTATTCTGTTCAGTTCAATTTTATTAATATAGCGCTTTTTACAACTGATGTTGCCACAAAGCTGCATTACAGAATCTGGGTCCTTAGTGAACCGAAAGCAACAGGCATGGAAACACTCCCTAAAGCTGGAGGAAGAAACCTCGGAAGGAACCAAGACAATGAAAAGACATGTACTGGCAAAAATGTCAGATGGAATGCACAATATAAAACAATTTATTTATACAGTTTATTTTTAGTTGTAGTGGTGCTTCAGATTCTGCAAAGATTTTTCCTTATGTCTGCATAATGGCCTAATCATCATCAGATTTTTATATGAGTCCTAAAAGTCCTAAAACTCTCCCAGGAGTGGTTGAAAAACAAAGATCACTTCAAGAACAAGACGTGTAAGAGTTCGTGAGGACACAAAGGAAAACAGGGTAATGTCTAGGCAGCTAAAGGCATCTCTGATATTGACTAATGTTAATGTTCACAAGTCCACCGTATAACATGGAACAACAATGGCAGGGTTGCAAGAAGAAAGCCACCGCTCTACAGAAAGAGCGTTGCGGCCCATGTTTGGTTTGAAGAAGACAGAAGGCTTTTGGAAAAATGTTTTGTGGACAGATCTGACCAAATACAACTTTTTGGTTTAACTGAGAAGCATTATGTTTTGAGAAAAGAAAACAACATTCCAGCATAAGATCCTTGTCCCTTCTGTGTAACATAGTGATGCTAATAGCATGGTCTGAGTTTGTTTATCTGCCTCTCGGCCAGGACGGCTTGCCATCATTGATGTAACTCAGTCTGCAAATTCTGTCAAAGCTCCCTTTCTTCCAAGGAATGCAAAGGGGTACAGTGTCAGTACAAATGAACTTAGCATCCGCAGTGTGATTTTACTAAGGCTAAAAATAACTGGAGATAGCAACTGAGTGTGTAAATGTTTTTTTTTTTTTATGATCTATGTTGTCACCTAGATTAGTGTGTGTGGCTCTGTGCTATGGTCACAATTGAAGAGGAGAAATCAGTTTTAAAAACCACAAAAGACAAGAAATCCAAAAATACTTGGTACTGTTTTATTGGGTTGTTAGTAAAATGGTAATTCATTTATATCACTGTCACAAAATGGCAAACATTTATTTATTTGGTTATTCATTTGTTTTCCTTACAGCGTGTCCACTCCTACGTCAGAAGTGTGTTAGCCAGGGAATGCAGACCATCTTTTACAAGGAAGCAGATGGAAGCAATGTTTCCTGCCTCCTCACCTGTATCTGAGCCCCTTCTACAAAAGAACAGCAACTTAACAATACAAATGTTTAAGTATCCTCCACCATTTGGATTTCTGGACTTGCAGGACAAGTTAAAAGAAGTCTTGAATCTTATGCCTATTTCCTCATCAGAGAAGACTGAAGGAAATGGATGCCGCCGTTGTGTTGTGGTTGGAAACGGAGGGATACTCAGAGGACTGGAACTTGGACCTCTCCTGAACAATTTCAATGTCATCTTAAGGTAAGGCAAACCCATTGTAGTCTAACATACTAACAAATGTTGAAACTGTTAAATGAAATGCTGATGCATTCCAACTTACTCAGGCTGTAGGGGAAGGCCAGACAGTGGGTATGCAAAGTGTAAGGATGATCTGCAATGCTCATAATGTTCAGAGAGATTCATTTTCAATACACTTAATGCCTCATAACTGATATTGATAACTGAAAGGTCAAATACTTGAAGGTTTAGTCTGTTCTGGGTATAGTTTTGTAGTTGTGGTGGTTGGTGTAGTGTAGTGGGTAATTTTTGTAAGGTACTATGGTTGAGGTAATTATTGGTTTTTTATATTGGCAAATTTTACCACAATTAGTTTTGACTTTACAGTGTGTTTGAGGGGCATTCTGTGCTGCCTGGAGCATGTAGTTCCTGGTAGGGTCACCCAGGGCAGAGAGGTCTCAGGCAAGGGACCTAATAGGAAAACCAGGACCACCTCCTGGAGCCAGATCCGGGAGGGGATCTCATAGGCGAGTGCCACAGTGTCCAACCAGGCTCAGCCCCAATGAGCCGTGTTTGGCCATCTTCTCCTGAACCCACCAATTGCAAGAAGAGGAGCATGCCACATGAGTGGCGAGTTGGGGCAGAGGCCGCATCAGACTGGACCTTTGGTGTCACCCATGTTCATATTATTTTAAATCAGCCTTCATCTAAATGGTTGGCTGATATAAAGTTTATCTGTCAAGCCAAAAGTTCTTCATTTGATCAGAATAGGGAATCTTTATAAATCACTGGATCACTCTGATTGTGATTAATTGGTGCTGATTGTCTATGGAATGAAAGGTTTTGTCTTCAAAACCAGACTTATGTGTAACTGGCCTTGTGGGCTGTGGTTTCCTTGGATTGTGGCTATATTTATTATTCTTGTTATTCCATGCTATTGTTACAAACATTAATTTGGTCTATGGGAGGAGCAAGATGTAATTGCATCCAGGATCTCAAATATCAGAAAGATGTATTTTTGGGGGCCGAATGAGGTGCGCTGTTTCATTGTGTTCTTTTGTGAATATCAATAAACAGACTGTATATACAACAATAACTTCAAATTGTAAAATATCTCCTTGTACTTATAATCACAAAAAACAATGTCTAAAAATTACATACAAAGTTTCACAACCAAACGGCTAATAAGACTACATACAAATTTAATTACACACTGATAAATTAAGAAGGGTCTCAAACAAAACACTGGGGTAGACGCGAACAGGGTACTGTTGTCATGGTCCTATCCCCCACCGTGCCGTAACTCCGTCGGACTCATTCTCAGTGTTCCGCGTGGACAGAACAGCAGAGTTGAACAAAACCAAAGGTGGAGGAGTGTGTTTCATGGTCAACAGCAAGTGGTGCGATGCCAGGAGTGTTTCTACTCTCTCCAGTGGCTGCTCGCCCCATTTGGAATACCTGTCCACCCTGGTCATCGCTGTGACGGTCTACATCCCACCCCACACAGACATAGGTATGGCTTTGTCTGAACTACATGATGTGCTGAGTGCTTTTCAAAACAAAGATCCAGGCACAACCCTCATTGTAGCTGGAGACTTTAATAAAGCAAACCTCAGACAAGTTATGCCGAACTTTTACCAACACATTACGTGTTCGATGAGGGGAGCTAGAATTTTGGACCATTGCTACATGCCAGACAAGCAGGGCTACAAAGCTGTTTCACATCCAGCTTTTGGAAAGTATGACCACAACACCATTTTCCTCATCCCTCAGTATACACAAAGCATACGTAGGGATGAGGTAGTCACGAGGGAGGTGCAACGCTGGTCTGCCCAATCAGAAGCTACGCTACAGGACGCGCTCGATGACGTAGACTGGGACATGTTCCGGTCATGTGCGGACGACATCAATGAGTTTACGGAGGTAGCAGTTAGCTTTGTTAGCATGCCAGCGGAGGAGATCATCACTGCAGTGATAGTCAAGTCATTCCCAAAACAGAAACCGTGGGTGGACAGATCAATCGGTGCTGCAGTGAACGCCAGGACCACCACTTACAACGCTTGTCTCGCCACCGGCGATATGAGGGCCTACAAAGCAGCGTCATACAGTGGTCAGCGCGTGGTGAGAGACGCCAAACGCTGGTATTGGGAGCACGTGGAGTCTCACTTCCACCAGGGCGACACATGGAGCATGTGACAAGGACTGTGCACCATCACAGACTACAAAGCCAAGGACACCGTGTCGACCAACACCAACTCTGCATTCACTAACGAGCTGAACGAGTTCTACACCCGTTTCGAGGTTAGCCAGGCAGCTAGCGCTAACTACAGCCTGACAAATGAGGATGGTGACGTCATCAGCGAGGAACGGGTGATCAGCATCGCGGAGCACAACGTCCGAGCGGCGCTGAGGAGAGTGAAGATCAGGAAAGCAGCAGGTCCAGACGGTATCACCGGCCGTCTGCTGTGTTGCTTTTCTGACTAGCTAGCAGGTGTGTTCACCTCCATCTTCAACGAGTCCCTGGCAAAGTCTGTGGTCCCCACGTGCTTCAAAAGATCCACCACCGTCCCCGTGCCCAAGAACAACAAGCCCTCATGCCTGAATGACTACCGTCCGGTTGCATTGACTTCGGTGGTCATGAAGGTGTTCAAGAGGCTGTTGAAGAACATCATCTACCCCTCCATCCCTAGCACCACAGACCCGCTCCAGTTTGCCTACCGACCCAACAGATCCACAGAGGATGCCATCTCCCATGTCCTGCACACCACTCTCAGCCACGTGGACAAGAAACAAGGTAACTGTGTGAGATTGCTGTTTGTAGACTACAGTTCAGCGTTCAACACAATAGTGCCGAGTAGACTGTTCACAAAGCTGAGGGATCTAGGACTCAACAGCCGTTTGTGTGCACGGGTGTTGGGACTTTCTCACTGGCAGATCTCAGGTGGTGAGGGTGGGAAGGTGTGTCTCTGACAGCATCACCACCAACACGGGAGCACCACAGGGGTATGTACTCTCCCCACTGCTGTACTCCCTTTACACTTCTGATTGTGTGGCCACTCATTGCTCCAACACCATTGTGAAGTTTGCTGACGACACGGTGGTGCTGGGCCTCATCTCCAACAATGATGAAGCGGCCTACATGGATGAGGTGAAGAACCTGGCATTGTGGTGTCAGGACAACTGCCTCCAGCTGAACGTCTGCAAGACCAAGGAGCTGGTGGTCGACTTCAGAAGGAGACAGCAATGAGACTACAAGCCCCTCGTCACCAGTGGAGCTCCAGTGGAAAGGGTGCTGTCCTTTAAGTATCTCTGTGTCCACATTTCCTCAGACCTGACATGGACTGCTCACATTCAGGTCCAGTCCAAAAGGGCTAGTCAGCACCTGTACCATCTCAGACAACTGAGGAAGTTTGCAGTCTCTTCAGTGATCCTTAGGACTTTCTATTCTGGTGCTGTGGAGAGCATCCTAACACAGAACATCACATCCTAGTATGGGAATAGCTGTGTCCAGGACTGAAAAGCCCTTCAGAGAGTGATCCGTGCGGCAGAACGCTGCTGCAGGTCTGCGCTCCCTTTCCTGCAGGACATTTACACCAGGAGATGTAGGTCCAGAGCAACTCGGATCTTGAAGTACTTGTCCCACCCCAGTAACGGATTGTATCAACTTCTGCAATCAGGCAGAAGGTTCCGTACTGTCGTGGCCAAAACAGAGAGACTCAAAAGGAGCTTCTATCCTCAGGCCATTTGAGTCCTAAATCAGAACATGGCCCCCTCCCCTCATAGCATTACCTTAAGGGACTGATACAGCACCTCATTTCATATTCATTTTCATATTTCATATCTGTCTTCATGATTTATTATTACATCACATGCTGCTACACTGTACATGCTTCTACACTACTCTGTTTGCATTACTTTGTTTACATTATTCTGGTCACCCTGTTTACATACTCTGTTTACATTACCCTGTTTACATTACTCTGGTTATTCTGTTACATTACTCTGTTTACTCTGGTCACTCTGTTTACATTACTGTGCTTGCATTGCTCTGTTTACATCACTCTGTTTACATTGCTGTGCTAACATGGCACAATGCACTTTAACATCCCACTTGCACATTGTACATATGTAAATCTGCCAGATTGCTGCTACACTTATAACTTAAAAAACCCCTCAAATTTAGCTTACAAATTTTACCTCAAACTTGTGTTGATCTGTTTAAGCTGTTTTACTTTTTTTTAGATTTGCGTTTTAGAAATCTTCAGATTTGTGTTTCTAAATTTAAAATTTTACTTACTTTTATGCTTATTTCTACTTTTCTTGTACTTATTTTATTTTTAATTGTTTTAGAAATT
The DNA here is from genome assembly GCA_037974445.1 of Brycinus macrolepidotus. Lineage (NCBI taxonomy): Eukaryota > Metazoa > Chordata > Actinopteri > Characiformes > Alestidae > Brycinus > Brycinus macrolepidotus. Next base: position 21,734,683 of record JBBPCZ010000034.1, read on the forward strand.
TCCAGATTTGCGTTTAATTTAAAATTGTACATATTATTATGTTTGCACAGTCATAAAATACGGAAGCGCATTGCATTCACCTAAGAAAAAAAAATTGCATGCCTTATCTCGTAATTACGAGAAAAAGATGTCGTAATTATGAGAAAAGATCTCGTAATTATGAGGAAAGATCTCGTAATTATGAGGAAAGATCTCGAAATCTGTGTGAATCTCGTGTGAATCCGAGGCTGAAGTTAGCTCCTTATTCGCTGCGTGAGTTTGGGTAGTAAAACGTAGTAAAACGTTTTAACAGTGAAGTACTGCGTGAGGTGGTCTATGTTTCTTTGTTTAACTCATTGTTATAAAACTTTGTTTAAGATTGAACACATTTATAAAATAGATAATTCCCAGCACACAGCAGGTATTCCACTGCATTGTGCACATTCATTTGAATAAGAAGCCAGGTATCCCAGATCATTTTGGAGGTTTAAACTACTTTGGGCCAGGCAAATATCAACTTCCCACTATACAACAGACATCCCACTATGAGGAAAAAGTGGAATTCTTCTGGCCTCGGATTCACACGAGATTCACACAGATTTCGAGATCTTTCCTCATAATTACGAGATCTTTTCTCAAAATTATGAGATCTTTTCTCGTAATTACGAAATCTTTTCTCGTAATTACGAGATAAGGCATGTAATTTTTTTTTCTTTGGTGAATGCAATGCGCTTCTGTAATAAAAGGAGTGGTTCAGGATACATTTCACTGCATGTTGTACTTGTATAACTATGCATGTGACAAATAAAGAATCTTGAATCTTGAATCTTAATTAAGCATTGCAGATCATCAACCAGTTAATTTTTAAGTTTGTCTATTAAATTAAGCAAACAAGCCCTGTGTTTCCATACATGTTGCTGAATTATTTTATTTCTTTGTGCAAACCATTTTTTTGTTTTGTTTTTTGTACCACCTATTATGCAATACACTTCTTTGAGAAGAGTTTTATTTAGCAAATTATGTAATTGTTTAATACCACACACATTTGGTGAAGTCTTGTTGTTTCAGGTCTCAGATGATAACATCTTTATTTGTGTCATCTGTTTATTGGTCTTCACATTGTAATTATCACTACACTAGTAATACACAGTTAAGACTAGAAACTTCTGCAAAGCTTTGTTTTTGTTTTTAGTCTGTGTCATAGTGCTCAAGAGTGGGGCAAGATGACCCCGTTTGCAATGATTAAAGGAAACAGTTGTATCTGCTTTTACAGAATAACGCAACTAAACAATGTACACTTACTTTAGGTTCAAATCATTTGTGTACATGATGGAACAAATCAGTTGTGCATTTAACTGTGCTTATCTGCAAAACTTACTAAAGTATGTGTGGATCAGTGCTACCGATAAGCATTGCTTATAGTTTGCAAACACCATTTATGAGGAATACGTAGCTAAATAATATTTTGGGCCAGTATGCCTTTCTATAATGACAAATGCATAGGAGGTGCGACTTAATATTGTTGCATATCATGATACCATAACTGAATTTGTGTGTTCACCATCTTACAGATTGAACAGTGGTCCTCTGAAAGACTTCAGTAGAGATGTTGGGGACCGTACCACTATTAGAATGAGTTATCCTGAAGGCAGCCCTAAACTTTGGGAAGATGTGGATCCTGAGCTTCAATTTGTGGCTGTTATATACAAATCCGTGGACTTCAACTGGCTTTATTCTGTGATCACAGGAACAGGATTAGTGAGTCTTTGAATATATTTCTGTGTGTGTGTATATATACACTACTTTGATGAAAAACTATTTTACATGCTTGGTTCTGTTATAATACTTCCAGCACTTACTCACTTTATCAATCTGAATGAGCCTGCCAAGATTGGCAGACAAGTTAAAAGGCATGTGAAAACAGCACTTACCTTATTGGGGTCTATGAAATAGTACTTGGACTCTGCACATCACTGCTTCTGTTTTTTTACAGTTTGTAAAATGCATATTTTCCAGTCAAGAAGGTTTTTGTCATTTCAACCGTACAGTACATAGTGAAACGGAACAATGTACAAAACAAAGTACAAAAACAGAAACAAAACAAGACCACATAAGTGTCAGCAGAACAGGACTACAGAGTACAGAAAGAGAGAGAATGTGCAACAATGCGATATTACAGGACAAAACAATGCACATTGCAGTCGACAAAAGCAGTAACAGTACAAATTTGAAGTTTGATTTTTTGAGCTTGAGGTTGGTTACTTGTTGATTTCTTAGTTGTAGCATGGTCTGATGGTGATAGATATGCGCACTGGTTGTTCCAAATCAATCCAAAAATTTGGTTGACTGCAACTACAGTTTTTCAGGAATGTTGGATCCCTGACAGGCCGCTACGACTTAGCATGCCGCTATCTTGGCTCTTAGAAAATTTGAACTAATCCCAGATTGGAATAAAATGGCTGAAATTCACAAATCCATGGTGTGAATCTTATGAAACTTAAAGCTTATAAGAATAATAACATTTTTGGAACGTTTTAGATACAAGTGACTTTGAGAAAATAATTATGAAGTTTATTAACCAGATCATGAGATATTCATGAATAAAGCTGAAAGAGAAAGCACAATTTTTGTTGTGTCTAACAACAGATATTTTTTATTTTCAGTCACTCTGGAACAAGATGTTTTTCTGGCAGAAAGTGCCAGATAGCATTCCTTTGGAACCTTCCAGATTCTATATCTTGAATCCGGAGATTATCAGGCAGACAGCCTTGGACATGCTTCACTACGCTAAACCTAGGCAGCGGCTATGGGGCTGGGATCAGGTAAGGGTTGTCTCTGTAGTTTGAACATATGTATCTGCTTTCAAAAGTACTCAAACTTTAGTTTATTGATATTTGTATCCCATTTATTTACATGTATGTAGTACAGAAGAGTTCAGTTTCATTTATCTTAATGAGCTTTGTAGCTTATCGTTGTCCTAGGTCAACATATATTCATTACTCAGTATCCTCTAGGTTACTTCTATTTTTATTACCAGTGACTGAGGAGCCTGTAGGGCTGCAGAATGCCGTTGAAGCTGGACATTCATACGTTTTTGGCAGATCCAAATACATACTGATTTAGTGGAGCAAGTGTCAATGCTTATTGGACAATGAGGCCATTATGGGTCCTGCTTAGATGCTAGGCTTCACTGGGAACTGATGAGGCAACTGGGAATGCTTTTTGCATAATGTTTTTTGGTCTAAATGCTTTTACAAATGTCATATTTCACCTGCCTGGAAGTTTAGCTTCTGTATGTGATGATTTATAGAGCTCTTAAAAGGGCTGGACTGTGAAACAAACTGCTAATTCTGACCCTGTCATGTCATGGCTGACCTCTGTTCAAACATGTAACAGTCTATCCTTGTGTCTCTTTATTTTCAGTGCTGTACTGAGTTTGAACATTTTCTTTTATTTGATAAGTTACGTTTTAACACCAAAGTATTTAGTAGGTTTTGTGTGTAATTTGTCACAATGGAGCTTTACAGAATCCAGGTCCGAACCCCTAATGAGTTGAGTAAGCCAAGGGTGACAGAGGAAAAACTCCCTAAGCTGGAGGAAGAAACCTCAGAAGGAACCAAGACTCAATAGGGGAACCCATACCTCTCTGGTTGATCCAGAGAGGGAGAAAGAGAGTCTCTATGGAGATAAATAACAATAGAAGGCCTTTGTGCACAGATCTCTGCTGGAAAGGTGGCAGTCTATGGCGAACAGAGTAGGTACAGTAGAATCAGTAGAGGTAGTTAGTGTTATTGCATCAGAAATCACACTACTGTTCTACCTAAGTTTTATTATTATTTAGATTTTTTTGGTAAGTTCTAAGGAGTCCAACTGTTGGATAATCATTTGTTTTATTTTGCAATTTCCCTGCCTAAAACCAGCCATGTTGCAGCATGTTTTGCCAGTCAATCCAACTCAGTCTGTATTTGGGTGGGAAAGTGACATCAGCGCATGTCCTTTAATCAGTTAACAGGACTAATAGGCTACATTAAATTTTCATCTAGCAGGCACTATTATATTGTTCTTATAAAATTGGCCTATTTAGGTATTTTCCAAGAAAAATAAAATCCATATAATTCCATGTAATCTTTCATTTCAAATGGTAGAATTGTTCTTTTTGCAGGGATGTACTTATCATTTCTACTTGTCTTTGATCTTTTCTTTCTCTCTAGAATATTCCTACCTTGGGGGTGTCTGCCCTCAACTTGGCAACTTACTTGTGTGATGAGGTCAGCTTAGCAGGCTTTGGCTACAACCTCAGCCAGAAGGAGACACCACTGCATTACTATGACAATCAACCGATGACTGCCATGTTGAAGCAGGGCATGCACAACGTAGACCGTGAGACAGTTTTTCTAAAAAGGCTGGCAGCTGAAGGCAGCATTTCAGACCTTACAGGTGGGCTACATTGCAGTTTTTGCTCAAGCTAAAGGCACCTTGTACTTAGTAGCATGTGTGAACTAACACTATTTAGGATGTTAGGACTGTGCACAGCCATTGAGGAGGCTTAAACAAATGAGTATGTAAGTATAATTTTATCATTTAAAAATCTGTAACACAGCATAAGTTTTAAAAATCCTGACACTCCTTTATTAATTTTAAGTTGTGAATAACAGCACACCCTTTCATCCTTTTCATTCTTCGCTCCAAGATAACATGGTACATAATATGTACACCTAATCATTTACCTTGTACATACAAAGCTGAATGGTGGTGTACAGGCTATACTTTTGATTCATGGTGCTGGTCTGTGCCAAATTGTGGAGAAAGGAGGATTCTGGTCACTGTTAAACATGCTCCATCCACCAAATGAAATAAAATAATAAGCCATGTGAAATTGTGCACTACAGTGATTTTGGGCAAGAACAAAATCACTGTAAAGCACAGCCTCAAATGTTTTATGAAACAGTGACAGCATATATTATAAAATAAATCATGTTTATAAACAGTGTAATACTCTAATAATAGAAACAAACAATATATCAAGTTTCAAACATCTTTGAATGTGGGTCAGCCTGTCAGACTTTAGAACCTGGAAGTATTAATTGTATAATTCTAAGCAGACCGCATTACAGCATATGCCTAAAAATTCAGCATATGCCTAAAAATGCCTAAAAAGTTCTGAGTCGCCAAAATAAATTAAACAAAATTTCAGAAGTATTACTGCACTTTTTGTGCAACTGAAATACATGTTATTTTTGAAACAGTAGACACCTATATTCTGTATTTGAGGAGGCAGTTTGATGTATGATTACTGCAACAGTAACATACACTATATGTCCAAAAGCTCTGAAATTAAGGGTATTATTAACAAGCTGCTTTGTGAGTTATTTGAACAATTGTAGCAGGTTATTATGTTAGGCTTGAGTAAAAACAAATAATAAAAAAAAAAAAATGTATTTCCAGATTAATGTTCCCCAAGCATTCTCCTTGTGCTGAACATTTTTTTCACTGAGTTTGTTTCTGTTTTATTCACTTTTTATTACTTGTTTAGTTTTTAATCAAATTATCATGTAAGCGACATTTTAAATAAGGTCTATTAAGATTGTTTTTTTTTAATAGAAATCAGTTGTTAATTGAATGTGAAAATGTGTTTGTGAAATTCTGATTTTACTCAGTAATTATGTTTGCTTTCAAAGTTAGTGGTTGTTTTAATGACCTATATAGGTCATTATTAATGAATATATTTCTAATAGAAATAAGTTGTTAATTGAATAAGAAAATGGGTTTGTGAAATTCTGATTTTACTCAGTAATTATGTTTGCTTTCAAAGTTCATGGTTGTTTTAATGACCTATATTATGAATAAAACAATAGTTCCAAAGCTAGGATCGGACTTTGAAAAGACTTGAAATTCTCTTGAAATTCTTGCTCTGAAATGTAATTTATTTAGCTACCAAGAGGATTTTTTCCTTTGACCATTTTCACATGTAGTGCTACAAAATCTTTGTTATACCCTTTTCATTTGGTTCAGCTGATTAGACTGCTATGGCTATTTTGGCAGGGTACACATGCTCTGTTACTCTGCTCTATTTTTATTTAATTTATCATGTACCCATCATATAAAATCCACATCTGCCCCTCAAACTGTTATTGATTAACATGTGTTCCAGATAAAATGTATAATCCTGACATTTTGTTGTATGAAAGCCTCTTAATGTCTATATGCATCACACTCATAGTAATAAAAATAAACCTTTCTTGATACCAACTTTATGATTGACTGGTTTAATTAAATATTTTTTTACCAGTCAGGTTGCAGATGCCTGGCCCAACCAAACGTTTGTTTTGCAGTCCATGTGCAGACGTCAAATGCTTCATCTTTCAATATTAGCAGCAACATGTTTTACAAAGACAGTGTGAGTGTATGTGAGCAATAAAATATTAAAAATGGATGCACATTGTGAATTTCTGACATGCACTGAGGAAAGCATGCTCTGAATTCCCTCATTTGTTTTGGACCATCATAAAATGTGATTCCCGTCAGCTGTGAATTGAACCTTGGTTCAATTGTACCAAGACCCACAATTTTTGAAGACTATGGTTTAGTCGTGTGGTTTGTAGAGGAGTTTGAGTGGGATGTCAAATGTCAAAATGAACGTAACAGAAGAAAATGTTTGATTGATCTGCCCCAAACAAGGTGGCTGTGAAAGCACACATTTATTTTACCACAAAAGTAACACTTGATACTTTTCATTTTTATACAGAATGCAGTGAGGCTCACTCAGTATTGCTTAAATCCTGGATTTTGGTAACAACTGGTATCAGTAAAACAATGTAGGTACATCATCTTCAGAAGACAGTGCATCTAATATGATAGAATAGTTTTGACTTGCAGCAACAACATACAACAGGCAAAAATGCAAACACTCAAAATATTAAGACATCAATATGCAAGCAAACATACGAGGTTCATCTTGTGGTGTAATGTACATGTGATCTTGTATGTATGTGGAAGGGATAAAGTTTATTAAATATATAGCCCTAAATAGATTTTTGTTTATATTTGTAATGTTGTGAACTGTAAAATGACACTTCAGTGACTACTTTGCTTGTTCACTCTTTGGAATTTGAGGAAACCTACTAAATGTAACGCATTTAAACAGAGAATTTTTACTACTCAATTAAGTCTCTCAAGGTATTATTCTTCTGTGATGACTGACTTTGACAACTCTGGAGATGTATGGTGTATAAAATATATTCTGTTTTACCATTGCACTGCCTTTAATACCATAAATTGTAGGTCTATGTAACAGAACTTTTGTCCATGTTATGAACACGTGGTTAATCAGGGACATGGTTTTAAAGATGGTTTAATGACTGTGGCGCACAAACTCTCAATTGCTGCAGTCACAGAACAAACGCATCGACACCTGCAGCGAACTACTGTTAGGCAAAGGATCAGAGCACTGGAGGTTGATGGGTTTTGTTTAAGTGGAGGAGTGGTGATGCAACTGTCATTTCTTTATTTGTAAGCTTAGTTGATGTGAACAGCTGCTTGCTTTGTCATTCAAGCGGATATAGGATTTGTTTTTTTTTTCTTTGAAGTTGGATTTAACTTTTCTCTTAATGCTCTAAATGTATTAAATATTTGTTTTTCACAGAATGTTCCACTAATTTGCCAGTCTTTAAACTTTACTCTTTTTTAGCTGTTTATCAAATTAAATGTAAATTCATCATCATTACATCTCTTAACTCTGGTCTTCATAAAACAACATACTTGATCTTGAAACAACTATTTTAGATGTGTTTCATGTCAGAGAAGTCATTTTGGTGTCCAACACGTTTTCCATGTCAGAAAGCCAGTTTAAAAGGCTTTTCTGGTGCTTCACAAGCCATTCAGAGGCTTAGGAGTGCAGGTATCACATTTTCAGCAAACACTGAAAAATGACTGTTTATCAAATGAAATGTAAATTCAACACTTCACCTGTTAACTCTGGTTGTGATAAAACAATGTGTCATGGGCTGGTCTATCACGGTTTGCCCAGTGTAGCCTAGTGGAAAAACCCAATCGCGGAGTAGCACGAGAGAGTTAGGTGAACCACGCGTTACTCTGAGAACGCTCTAGAAAGAG
>JBBPCZ010000034.1:21742873-21762816 GCA_037974445.1 Brycinus macrolepidotus
TGCACTCGTTACTGTTTCAGCACTTCATAGCTCCTTAAATATCTAACACTCGTCTGGTGATCCACATTATCATTATAATTATATTAGGGGGCTTTTTATAGGTCAACAGTGAGGAATAAAAAATGCCTTTTTTTTGGCTAATAAAGACTCGAATGTTGAATGTACTGTAAATTTATTTGTTAGCAAAGAATACTGAATGTATTTTAGTAAGTATTAAGTGAGCAACATGCAAATGTATTAATTCTCAGTCGTAGTGTGTATGATGTCCCAGGTTTGTGCTCTGTATATGAAAGAGTGTGTTTGTGTGTGTGTGTTCTGCAGTGTAGCTCAGGTGGCCATCAGTCCCACGTCCAACAGCAGCAGCAGCGCAGCTGGGCTGAGAGAGCCGCCTCGGAAAGCCTCGCCTCGCAAATCCCTGCACCAGCGGCGCAGGATCGAGATGGAGAGCGACGGCTCCACTGAGGAGACCGACTCCTCCGAGAACTAACGGAGGAACCACTGATGGGAAAGTTGGTCATGGGCATGTTCTCCTCTGGTGTTTAGGAACAGCAGCATAATCACTTATACTTTAATCATAACAGTATTACATTAGAATTACCCTGAGACTGACTGGCACTGAGACTGACTGGCACTGAGACTGACGGCATTTATATTTATTTAAATGTATGGTAGCTTTTTCAAAGTGCTTACAATAAATAGCCATGTTTCTTTCATTTTTAATAACATTAAATACATAAATACATTAAATAAACAGATAAAAATAGATAAAAATAAATCTGTTTCTTGTTTTTTCTTTGTAATTATCTACTTTATTGTCTTGCCTGAGCAATAAAGCCAAAAGCTGCTTACTTATTCCCCTTGCTGTGATGTTATTAGCACTCAGACCTCTCAGGCGTTTAAACCGGCTTTGGGCCAAAAGAGATTCAGTATGTGCTTTAAAAACTGTCCGATCATTAAAACCTGCATTTCAAACCAAAAAAAAAAAAAAGACACTTTGAGGATAAATCTATACCCAAACCATGAACACACAATTTATTAGAATTTAAAGCTTTACAGGTCTTTTCTTCTCACTTAAAGAGGAATTCTACTGATTTTTAAAAAAAAATCTGCATAACTGAAAAATTAAGATGTAAACGGAGAGGTTCTGAGTGGGTCTTGTGTGAAAGTCTCCGCTCTAGAGAAGTCAGAATGGAGGTGAATGGAACCAGATGTCTGCCTTTAAAAGCTCCCTCACAGAAAGTTATTCCATTAAATGGTTTTGGTTGCGCCGCCTGACGCCTGAGACGTTGTCCTACCAGGGTTTTGAGAAGATTTTGGTCCTAAAACTAAACCCATTCATGGTGGAGGGATACATGCAGGGTGTTGTGAGGCAAAATAGTCCCCAAAGAAAAGTGATTTAGTTCAAATTCACTATTTTACATCATCAACATCCGTATAAACACTCAGAGACACGTGGAGCTTCACTGGGGGGCGATAGTGAATAAAATGGCTGGATTTGTGTTGGAGACGTCTGGTTCCATTCACCTCCACTGTATAGAAGTCAGTCTCTACAATGAACCATTTCACACCAGACCCAGTCTGAATGACTCTGGATGGTGGAATTCTACTTTCAGTGAGTGTAAACTTTTGATGGGTGTTGTATATTAAGAGAAAAACATTTTTTGTTTCTTACACTGTGGTGAAGTGTGTCTAAAATTAATGTTTTTGAATGAATGGATTTACGTAGTCTGGATTTTATTGCTGTGTTAACATCCCATTTTAGTTTGTACACCTAAAATAGACCCTAATGCAGATCTGTTATCTATATTTTCATGAGGTATGAGTGAAACCGCACACTTTGAGAGATATTCGGACCCATTTGCTGTATCCAGCGCTATAAATAGACAGTGAAGAGCTATCTGTAGATGTTTGTATTGATTCACTGCTTTCAGTGCTCCCATGCGATCGTGACCACGCACATTTCAAACTGCGAATCAAACACCAGGACAGGATATTTACAAACAGAATTTAATTCTACGAGTTCCATAGTACAGTCAAGATCATCCGAAATAAAAAAGGACGATATACAATAATCACGACAAACAAAAAGAATAGGCACAACTTGTGATTTGCAGGACTGATCTGAAGACGCCTGTGGACCAAACCCCACCACCCCTCATAAAGAACAGCTATAAACTCATGATCTCCACTTTACAACCGCTCCGACTTTACTGATCTTTCAGAATATATCTCTAATTAGATGACTTGGATGGTCTTGTTCTTTAAGGAGAATTCCTCTGACTTTTCCTCTGATTTCATCATAATGAAGTTTTTAAAATGTAAACAACGTCATTCTGGAGAAACTCACAGTGTTCACAGTGGAGGTAAATGGAACCAGATGTCTGCCTTTAAAGGCTACCTCACAGAAAGTTATTCCATGAAATGGGTATGGTTGCACCACCTGACGCCTGAGACATTGTTCTACCAGAGTTTTGAGAAGCTTTTGGACCTAAAACCGAACCCATTCGTGGTGGAGGGATACATGAGGGGCGTTGTGAGGCCAAATAGTGCCCAAATAAAAGTGATTTAGTTCAGATTCAATATTTTACCATCATCAACATCCATATAAACACTCAGAGACACGTGGAGCTTCATTGCAGGGCAATAGTGAATAATTTGTGCTGAAGACGTCTGGTTCTATTCACCTCCACTGTAAAGAAAGAGTCTCTACAATGAACCATTTCACACCAAGCACACTCTTAATGACTTTGTTTACATCTCAAACACTAAATTGAATTCCCGTGTAACTGTTTAATCAGTACTGGCATAGTGGTTAAACTGTGTTAAAGATGTCTAATAATCCAGATTTGTTTATCATTGAACTCTTTTGGCCAATTCTTCATACTGAAACAAGTGACTCTACATCATTTACACATGAAAATGATATATAACATGACAATTCGGTGTCACTTTTCACTCACTTTTGGCAATAACTGCACTGGTGTAATGTATTGATGTGGGACACATTTGAATAGAGCAGATTCAGCGCAGAAAATTGTATTATGTTCTCAAACCACAGTGAAAATTCAAGATATATTCCAAAAAACGCACTCTCAAAGGGTTAAATTGTGCATAATCTTCATGGTTTAGCTCTAGTTCCATTTGAAACGCATGCTGGTCAGGGTCCGTCATTCCCAAAGGTTTAGCAAAAATTAGTTTACCTCAGTTCTCGACTGAAACCGCGTGATCTACAGTCAGAACCACGAGAGAAGACACAACCTGTGGAAGGCCCACCAGTGATATTCCACCGTCTGCTTTGGAGCTCAGTACACCTCTGTATAAATAAGATATTCACCATATTCCATCTTAATAAGAGGGATTTGGCTTTTTTATTTTTAACACTGTACATTACCCTCCATTTAAATATGTTTTATTTACTATGGTTCTTAAATAATATCATTTAAAAGAAAATAATTACTCTTCAGAAGATTATTCAATGCTTAGAACATAGAGTGCAGTCTATAAGTACAGAATTCAGTGACAGTTTGTGTTGATGTGGTTCTGTGCTCCAGCACAGTCAGTCTGAAGTGAAGAATGTCAGCTTTAAATTGAGGGATTTACATGCAAATTGGGTGAACCGTATAGAAATATACGCTTTTTTGCTCCTAAAAACTCCATAGTTGCTTCAATGATGATGATGAATTCCAATAACTTTTCAGAATTTCTCAATTATTAAGTGGTTAAGATGTAAACAGAGAGGTTCAGAGTATGTTTGCCATTAAATGCTCCATTCTGGAGAAACTGTTCTCAGTTGTGGTGTGAATGGAACCAGACGTCTGCCTTTAAAAGCTCCCTCATATGAACTTATTACATTAAATGGTTATGGTTGTGCCACCTAACACGTGAGACATTGTTCTACGAGAGGTTTAAGAATCTTTTGGTCCTAAAACTAAACCCATTCATGATGGAGGGATAAACGCAGGCCACTGTGAAGCCAAATAGTCCCCAAAGAAAAGTGATTTAGGTCAGATTTACCACCATTGTACCATCATCAACATCCATATTAACACTCGGAGACATGTGGAGCATCACTGGGGGGTTTGGAGAGCAAATAAAATGACTTATTTGTGTTGGAGATGTCTGGTTCCATTCACCTCCACTGTAAGAAATTTCAAGTTCTTCTACAATGAACCAAACCCATTTCACACCAAACCCACTTTAAATTACTTTGTTTACATCTCAACCACTTAATTATGCAGAAATGTTTTAAAATTTGTTTGAATTATTGTTTGGTACACATTCATCTTCACATTATATGGCCATATATGTAACGTCTCAGAACTCTACAGTACTTTTAGCAAAGGTTTTTGGCCTTTTTGTTCTTGAGGATGACCAGTGGTCTGTATCTTTGTGGTTCCTCTTTATGGTTGTCTTTTACTCGTCTATGATTTCCCTCATCACTCATCTATGATTGCCTCTGGGCCAGTTCTTCATGACTGGTCATCCACTGCCATGGTCTACTAGATCTTTTGCTAACTCACAAAGGAGTTCTTATTTCTTAGAAGTAAACAAAACTTTGGCAAATTTGATTTATTGTGATTTTTGGCAAATGTAATGATTTATTGTGATTTTTCACCCTCGTGATGACCTGCTTTAGTAATGCTGACACCTCTTTGGTTCACACGTTTGGTCTCCTCTGGTTCTCCCACTGTCCTGAAACTTGAGTGTTTCCTCAAATTGAAAGTTGCTTTGGATAAAAACATCTACCAAATAAATGTAATGTAATATTGACAGCCTATGGTGATTCTTATATACCACATCCATTAGCCATTCTCAAACTGAAGCTAGAATTCTGTTCTTTGACACCTTAAACACCATGGACCTTGCCGGCAGGTCCAGGCTTCCATTCTTCACTTCATGAACTTGAGAAATATTCAGCCAGTTTGGACTGTAGTTACTCAAGCCTAAAAGTCCTAGAGGGCCAATGTCCAGAACCATTTGGTGTTTTCCCTGCTCAAACACACCTAGTCACTTCACCTGATAAATGCCAGGTTAAGTGAGTGTGTTTGAGGAAGAGAACTATCAAATTGTGCTGGGCCCTGAAGCTCCAGGACTGGAGTTAGGATGTAATAAGATTGGGAATCTAAGGGGTTAACCTCATATTAGCTGTTCTCTTTGATGTGCTGGAGCCAAAACAACAAAAACATTGTTTCTGGCCACTGTTACTTACAGAACGCACTGTACGTTATTCACTGTATAAAAAAAGCAAAGAAAAATATTTGGTTGTCATGGCTACATACTTGAATTCAGAGATCAATGAGATCCGGCCTCTTTGCGGTTTAGGCCATAGTATAGTTCCACAGATTTCAGTACTGAAGCACATAGACTTTGAACACAATGAGATCCAGCAACATTCAGTGGAGAAAAATGGAAGAGACAGTGTGTTTCTTTGCCAGCAAAACACAGACTGACACTTGGAGGGCCATGAAAGCTAGCATACCAGCTCACTAGCATGCTAGCATATGTCCCATTGCCTTAAGCAACATGTGCGTCAGCTTTGTATAATCTGTTTATGTTTGTAATTTGTCTGCTAGGCCACTGTAAATCTGGATAAAAACCACTGAGAGGCCCATAGTGGCTCTGAATTATGGTTTCAGTGTCTACTAGCATTATCCAGTTAAAGTTTTGATTTCTGGTGTATAAATTCGGCATTGTGCTATTAACAAATTGCTAAGAGCTTCGTACTGGTCATCAGTGACTTACAATGCCCTTTAGTGCCTCCTAAAACCCAGTTGGACACGTTAGCCCTGGACAGTCGGAAAGGCTTTTTCTTGGTATTCAAAGGAGTTGCACGTAGCCAACAATAGCCTTATGAACACGTACTGTGTCTTTTTAATTGCACACTTTGTCTAAAATAGACATTAACATTAGAGCATGACATGTTAAGAGATTTATGTAATCCATCATGCAACGCCTTATATAGTAGTGTATACAGTAGTGCAAAAGTACGCAACAGGGCAAAGGTCATTCAAGGAAGATGTCTTCTGTGGGGCAGGAGTACTCCATGTGTTCCTTGTAGAACTGCTGAAACGCTTTCCTGTTAAAATTGGGGAAAAAATAAACAGACAAATGTATTTACTTTGGAATGCTAACACATCTGAAGAGTTTCAAACACTAGAAAACCTGAACCATAGCAGCTCTACCGAGTTATTCTGACTGGGACGGCTGGTATAAATGGGTTGGCAGGGCTAAGCCTTTCCTTTCTTTCACAGAGAATAAAGCTCATTTTTGGGATCCATTTTTTTGTTGTTATCAAGTATAAAAAATATATATATTTCAGTTCACCCAAGAACATTAGCATCACCAGTTGGTCAAACATTTTTAATTGACTATGATGGGGCTGATTTACCTCTTGCCCAATCTTTCCATTCACACAGCCTGTCTGTGATTTCATGTCAAGTGTGTAGTGACGTATTACTTGTAATAAAACGGCCACCATTACCCATGTCTGTGACATCAAGCCCCGCCTTCCCACATTCAGCAGTCACTTGGCAAGTACTAAAATCTGATTGGCTGAAGCATGCTCATATTACATGTACCAACATGCCCCCTCTAGATTCGTTACCCATCTAGCCTAGGTCTTGCTCCACCAATCTGCAGTCAGTATTAGTCTAAATCTGACTAAAATCTGATTCGCTGAAGCATGCTCAAAGTCATTAAGATACTCCATGTTCAAACATATTCATTTTATTTATACTGAGAGTCATATACAGTCAAACTAAATGGTAATGTTTAGTGCAGAAAAGATTTATCCAGTTTCCACTATGGCAATAGTGTTCATTTCTATTGGTATTGCCATATTGTGAAGCTAATGGTAGTGCTGTAGAGGCTGCACATGGACATTTGAAGCTTATAGGACCAGATATTAATGTAAGATATTTTTTATTTTGTAAACTGTTGTTTATTGACTCCCTCAGTAGAGATTTGCACTTAAATTCCATCCGATGATAAGATGTTCTGATACTGTGATATTCTGACCGTGATGTAGTTGATAAAGTGCCAACTGAATTTCATCACTGGAGCTGGGTAAGGACTCTCAAATGGGATGAGACAGCGTGTGAGCTACTGAGGGGCTGTATTTTTAGCCCTCCCATCCAGTATTATTCCCAGCCATCACTTGTACTGACTAGGAAAGGGTTCCACAACAGGTGCACTATCCAAAAGTACGACTGTTTAATCTTCAGTTTGAGTATTCAGTTTATCTGAATTCTCCGAATTTATATTATAGTACATCTTAGCACTAACATCGATAAAATAATGAATTATCTGACCAGTTATCTGGCTGGAGTATAGAAAAAAAAATAACTGTGTTTTATTTTTATGGGTTAATTTCAGGACAGATCCGGTTTACTGGACTGCGCTAAAGGTCATTGGTTCTTACCCAACAGATGCAGCCAGATGTGGGGCGTGCTCCTCTGAAAAAAACACATGGCAGGCAAACCTCTGGTGCGCTGGGTGTTTGGTGATTAGTCCAAAATACCTAGAACCAAAACATGCAAGGACACAAAGAGCAGAACATGACTTACTGATGAGAGGAATTTCACTATTCTAATTAGTATTTTTGTTTATTTATGTTAATTGCATAGTTAGGATGTAAACAGAGTCCTACAAAGTGGCTAACAAATGGGTTATTTCCTATCAACTGATATAAAGTTAGACAAGCTTGGCAGAAAATTGGCACAAATTCAATTTGAATCTATTGAGAAACATGGACAAAAACATGGATTATTAATTTAAAATTATGATTAAATTATGTGGAGATATTTGGAGAGCAGGTTTGGTTCTTTGGTCATATAATGAAATGTTAACATTAGCTCATGAGCAAATGATGCCATTTGCATTCGATTAGCTACAAAAATGAAGTACTTGGTAGAGTAGTCCTTTAAGCAACTTCCCATGTAAAATACAGACAGATCGATTGCTATAGGTGGTTGCTGCGGATCAATTACGCAACATATAACAAAAGCACATGGACATCTGTGATGAAACTGCCCAGTCTAGAGGGCAATAGTTCATTATGAAATGACACAATACAATTGCACTGTTCCATTTCTGATTTCCAAACGTGAAGCTCAACTATAGGCACTTTTCCTTAGACATACAGGAACTGTTGTTGTACCTAAACTGTTCTGCTACGGTACAGAACTTGCAGCACGTTTTGATGTTCCAGTGTATCTCAGTCCGGTAACGGAGTTTCTGACTCAATTCTCTCCACAGTTTATGGCCGGTCGTCCCAAAACCGCGTCCATGGAGTCGAACCAGCGGCTTGTTTTGAGTTTTTAAATTTTTTCCAACATTCTTTATCCGTGTGATGAAAACCTAACCCAGCTAACTTGTTAGAAGTGTCTACGTTTAGGGGTACAAGCAGAGAAGGGGCTAGACTGGACAGGACTGGGAATGGGACAGGCCCTGTGTGCACAGATCACAACTTTACTTACTTGCTGTTCTTTGGATGGCACCCGCAGAAGGAGACGTTTTTCAGCTGAAAGAAGTGACAGCACTTGTCACCCTGCAGGGAGAAAAAGAAAGCCATGAATGGATCAGTCAGCACCAGGGATCGAACTGAGCTGTGGGATTTGCTGCCTCATGATGACGGTTCAGAGTGCGGAGAAAAGGGCTTTGTAGCTGCAAGCACATTTCCGTGCTGCAAGATTTGCTTACTCAGCTGCTTTGACCTTCATTTTACTGCTCTAACTGAATCTGAATCAGAATCAGAAAGCTTTACTGATCCCGGAGGAAATCACAACTGCACAGACACGCAGAGACACAGAGACACAGAGACAAGAACAATATAAAATATAGAGTCTACTGAAATACAAAAACGGTGTACAGAGAAGTCGTAAACATGCGGCTGCAGGCTTGTGCCCGTGCACAAATATAATTAATGATTATATTATATAAATATATGGATTCATTATTGTTAGTTACTGCTAAAATGTTTAAGTATTTTACTTTCTGCTACTTGGTTTGTTAAAATATGAGGTTTCTTGATTAAACCTCAAAGTGTTCAGAGCTGAATTTTAATATTAACCTGATTTAGCCACATAGCCAGATGAGTCAAGGCATTTTTTTTCCTTTTTTTGACCAAAATGCATCAGTGTCTGGGAATCAGCTGTAATTTTCACTACTTTCACTACAAAGATCAGTGAGTACAAGTGGAAACCTGACAATCAGTTGAGCTCTATGATCCTTCCTGAAGGTCTGAGCAAAAAAACCCTCTTTTGAAAATGTAGAACTTGGGAAAACTGAGCCCTGGATGTTGTTTTGCGTAACAGAATTAAAAGGAGCAGGATTTATTCAACTATTTTTTCTAACTCACTCACTGGGTGACAGGGTAAAGGGGGGAAGACCCCAAGGCACTAATGCGGATCAGCCCTAAGACTGTTCATTGCATAACGCTGTGACCAGAACAGTTACGTCACTAACCGCAGTCCTGAGAGCCTTAATGCAGCAGCCCAGACAAGATATTCGCATGCGTTGAGGTTATGGGAGTCATTTAAACAGCCAAGCGAGTCAAATAACATCATTTACTAACAAACACATCACGACCACCAAGGAAGCGATAGATGTACCAATAAAACAATGCTCTCAAAGGTCAAATATGTAATATGCAGAGGCGTACGAGCATGAACTGTGCAGCAGGATGGAATGTGACGTACCCTTTCAGAGGTCTGACAGTCGTCCTGAACGATGATTTTCACTCCCCTTATGCTGATCTCCACAATGCACGCTGACGGGGGGCTGAACTGCATTGTTCTTCTTCTATTTGTGGCAATCTGTCATCAGAACAATCACAAGCAGGCCTTTTACAGGTATACCTAAGCAAAAGTTGAACCATAGCAGTTCTATGGAATTATTCTGACTGGGACGCCTGGAATAAATGGGCTAACAAGGCTAAGCCTTTCCTTTCTTTCAGAGAACATTAGTTTTTTGCTGTAATAATTGTAAAAAAGCTGATTAATATAAACTACTACAGACCCAAGAACATTAACACCGCCAGAAGGTCATAAATTATGAACTGGCTATGAAGGAGCTGATTTACCTCTAGCCCAAGCTTTACATTCACATAGACTGTCTGTGATTTCGTGTCAAGTGCGTAGTGACATATTACATGTAATTAAACAGCCACCTAGATTTGTTACCCATGTCGTTGACATCTAGCTCCACCTTCCCACATTCGGCAGTCACTCAGTAGGTACTAAAATCTACATGTACTAACATTACATGTACTAACATGCCCCACCTAAATTCATTACCCATTTGGTGCAGGTCTAGCTCTGTCATTCCACAGTCTGCAGTCAGTACTAGGCTAAATCTGACTAAAATCTGCTTCCTAAGCAAAACAGTTACTACAGTAACCAGGGGGGAGCCCTCAAGGCCTTCTAAAGCTCCTAAACTCCAGACCTTCAATCCTGTGTTCGGGAATTCAGAGTCTAGTCCTGGATTTTGCAGTCTCTGGGGGGGTGGGGGGTGGGGGGGAGATACTTGGTGGCTAATTAGTTCAATTGACTACCGGTAAAAACAAAATACAGGACCAGAAACTGGGTTTTTGACAACAGTTATATGAAATAATACATGTGTCACTGATGCAAAGCGCTCTTATAATGCATCAAAAGCAATTTGCCTGCTAATAGCGCTCCCCTTTTATTGTTCTTCTGTTTGTGGCAATCTGTCATCAGAACAATCATAAACAACCCTTTTACAGGTATACCTAAAACAGTCGCTATAGAAACCGGGGGAACCCTCAAGGCCTTCTAGAGTTCAAATCCAGATCTTGAATCCAGTTTCCAATCCTGGATTTTGAAATATTACTAGATGGCTAATCAGGTCAATTAACTACCAGTGAATACAAAATACAGGACCAGGAACTTGATTTTTGAGGGCTTTTCTATTAAATGAAACAAGTGTCATTCATGGAAAGCACTATTATGATGCATCAAATGCTATTTGCCTGCCAGTGGCGCCTCCTTGTGGAGAACTTTCTTGTCTGCTAGATGTGAGTGAGTGAGAATGAGTTGAGTTCCATGAGGTGCTTTGCATTTAAAATAACATAAAATACACTAATTAACATTAATTATATTATTAAATAATTTAATACTGTAAAGGGTTGGTTAGAAATAGAAGAGTTAAATTCTTGAAACACCCAGTGGAAAATGATCCAATCAGGATCCTCCACATGGTATCTCCTTAGATACCTTAGATGCAAAACCAATTTTAGGCCCAGTTTAGGCCCAGTTCTCGTGAACAGCAGTGTGTTAGCTTAGTGCTAACACACTGCTAGAAACCCTAAGAGGCGTTAGCAGAAGTCAGTGATACAATTGAGGATTTTTTTGCCTCGTTTTTGCCTAAACTGGGACATATATGGCCCAAACTGAAGGCCTGGCTCTAATAATAAAAAAGTAAAGCGTAAAGTGTCTTTTTTGGGTTTTTTGGGGGGGTTCACTAATGATAGCAACACCATTTCTGTATCTTGTATATCTATAGGAGAACCTATCTTGAATGTATGGTCATATAATGAGATTTTATTCTATACTATAATATTTTATTCTATATTTATTCTTTATTTTTGATGTACATATGCTATCTATTGGCTAATTCGATCTATTGGTCCACTCACTTACAAATTCACCTTCAAATATTCCAGTTATTACATAATCCAGCCAAAGTACGTCACAGAGTACAAAACAGAGGTTCAGCATGGCAATACAGACTCCAGTGTCTCTGCTGCTCTCCTGACTGTGGCCATTGTTCTGTTGAATAAGGCACTCAACCCAGACCTACTGGAGGCCAAGGGCTCTGAAGTCAAAAATGTTGCAACAAGGGTTTTGTAACCTGGTACTTCCCACCTTTAGCTCCTTCTGCTAATCAGAGTTCTCAGGAGCAGTGATGAATGATATTTACTTGCTTATTTACGTTGTTTTCCTCCAGTTCTACAATACAACAGCCAGTCTGGCAAGCTAACACCTGTATCTCCTGAAGCAGACAAACCTAACTAAGGCCTGGTTTTGCACTAACGGGTAAAATGTGAACACACATCATGATACACACAGCAAACTGTCAATGAAAGTGTGGCTTATGACCTCCAGCCGTATGGTATAAGTGGAAAGAGTTTGGTCACATTGCCAGGGCTGCCAACTTGTCCAAAAACCTTGGAGTGAGATTTTGGGGTGTGTGTGGCCGATGTCGGGAGCGGCGAGCGGCAACGGGGGGTGGGGGGGTTGTAAGATACGAGCGGCAACCGGGGGGGTGTAGATACAACCTTTCCTTTCTCGCTTTACGTTTTACACATGCTTATCATCTATGTGTAACAAATAAACATCTTTGAAACCGGTGTTTTCAGCGAATCATTTTTCACATGACTGAAAAAAATTACAACACAGAAGAATGTCAGATTTGGCATGAGATTTCTTTCTTGAGCATGAGAGCGTGTCATTGAGGCTGAATGTGTGACTGTCACGCCAGATGCGTGAGAGTTGGCAACCCTGCATTGCTGTATCTGCATTTTAGATGTGCATGGATGTACAAATCCTGTATGTATTAATAACACGCAGTTGTGTGTAACGGTTTGGGCAACTCTGGTTAAATAAATTGTCCAGAGGACACATTTGAATGCATAGTTTCTGTGTATTTTCCTGAACTGAACATAGAATTGAACTAGAATAGAAAACATGGCCTGTGCACAAGTTATGGCACATTTCATATTCTATGTTTTAGGTTCCAATATGTAAAATTCAGCAAATAAATATAAATTATGCACTTAAATGTGCTGTTGTTGACTTATTTTCACCATCAAAACATGACATTTGACTGGGTGGGGGGCTGTTCATACTTTTGCAAATAACTAAACCTAGTATATGAGTACTCCAAAAATAGTGTATCTCCATTATAGTAATATTACAGGGGAAGGTTAAAAAATCCGTAGCTTTAAATTTTATTGTAAAGATTCCATTCCAGTAATTCTGGTTCATACCTATTGGTCAAGTCATTATGAAACATTCACATAGTGTGAAGGACAGCTGCTGGCCCTAAAAAAAACAGTGGCACCATTCTGATAGGGATAAGAAATGGATGTTAGTACCTTCTGCATAGCTGCACAAAGCACATCATTCCCTTTATGGTACGGCACTTGAACAGAGCCCAGGAATTTCACCCAGAATGAGTCCAGCCAGTCACTTTTGACCTCTAGAAAAACAAAAAACAGCAGGGATGTGGGGAACAGAATAACTAGAAAGAGAGCAACAGAAATAATTTATTTGAATTTGCTGAAACCCTCATTACCTTTAGGCCGTTTGTCCTTTGTGACCTCGATGGCGTAGAAGGCAGGGAAAATGCCCCTGGAGCCGGTCCGCATGTTGTAGGCCTCACACCACAGGTCCTCGGCCTGGATCTCCATCAGCAAGGGGTCATCGGCCTCCATCTCCAGCTCATCCTCGTGCCGTGGGATGAATCTGTGAAAAGGTCACCTCATTTATGCTGTGCTCTGAGGGGCTGGCCAGCTTATAGAGGCCTGGGTTAGGCTGCGAGGGTCTTTCTTCAAGCCTGTTACTGTGCTCTGTTTATGTTTGATCCATTTTTCTGTTGTGCATTAAATTGAATGACTGTTAGTTATTATCTACAGAGCACTAATGTTTTTGTTCCTCCTAGTATTACTAATGATTGCTAATGACCATACTGATTACTAAACTCTGGAAGAGTCATCCAGCTTTAGATCCAGGCCTATTTAAAGACTTCAGGAGCATCTGAAAACTATAGGAGAACTCTTCAGCTACAGAATTGAGGATAGGCTCAGTGGAGCCAGATTTCAAGGGCGCTGCATTAGCACGTTTGTGATTTTTCACTATGGAGTGTAATGCAGTGAACAAAATGACTGACCCAAATTTGTTATGCTTGATAGTCCCAAAAACTGACCTGAAAAGCAGTCAATGCTGAGTATCTTGTGTTGTTACATGAATACAAAATGTCAGAGTGAGTGTGGATGAGAGAGACTTGCCTGAACACTGCTCTGTGGCTCTGCTCTCTCTCCTCGCCATCGATAATGCAGGAGAAAATACCAAAGGATTCGGCACCTATGGATCGACAAACAACAGGTCTCCGGTCAACAGCTAGAAGAAAGTGACATTTGCCAAAAAAACCCACTGCAGAACTGGTGTTCCTGAGTCTTTGCAGCTTTTAAAGGGATTAGCTCCAGCAAGGGGCTTAACACTGAGGAAGTAGTGCCACAAGGCTCCGTTCTTGGTCCGCTGCCATTTCGTCTGATACCTTTTTCATCCCCGTCTCAACTTATCGTGCAGTCACAACTCAAGTCAGACAACTCAAAACATCCTATTACTGACAGTGCAAACTGGAAATGAATGAAAATGCATGTTCCACCCACCGGAAAACTGCGAGCGCCTGTTCACAAAAACATTCATGAACTTGCGAGAGCGAGGCACGTCTGACGTGGTGTCGGTGGCGGAGTCTACTGACAGGCTGGAAGTGTCTCTGTTGAAGCCTCCTGCTCCTGACTCTTCTTCCTCGTCCTCCACGTCATGCTCCTCCTCATCCTCGTCGATGGCCGATTCATAGACAGTGTTGTCACTGTCGCTGTCGTAACCCTGGTAACACTGCTTAAGGCTGACCAGTTCCAACTTGGCATGCTCGTCCACCACCAGGGTGTACTTCACGGAATCGTACGATAGTCCTGAAGCGTCCTTGCTAACTGCCGCATTTGCAGCTGCTTTATCCCCTGCCCCTGTCTTTGCAACAGGCTCTGTTATCTCGCTGAGGCTGTCAGTCCTGCATGGCGGCGTTGGGGGGTACACCTCATCCTCTTCGCTGATGGAGGGGTTAGTGCGTCCCCCCAGGGGATGGAAATGTAAGGGTGGGAGTTCCGTGTCTGAACTGATGGACATGCGGTTGCTGTCGCTGCTCTGGGACAGGAAAGGCCTTTCCTGCTCCCCGTTCACAGGTGTCAAGTGGATCTCCTGTGAGGACTCCTTGCACCCTTCTGACGAGCGATACTCCTTGTTTTTGTCTGTCGCGTGGTGGAGTGTGCACCCATTTTCTAAAGCGTACTGAACTTGTTCTCGGCAGCCATTCAAGGTTTGGAAGTGAGCCTTCTCTTTGCTGATTGTCCCCACATCTCGGAGCCCCTCTATCAGGGTCCCCTCCCGGGGCTTGTCCCGCATATCTGTGTGTGCGGAGGGCTGAACAGTGTGGACGTTGTTGACCGCAGACTCAGAAGGCTTGTCCTGCTTCTTGCATGCAGAGCCTGGAGCTTTGTGTGATGAAGAACCAGCTGTGCGGGGCTTGGCATCCACCCTTACGCTCGCCTGGACTTTGGCCCCATCGGTTTGGCTAACCTGCTCAGGTTTAGGAGGCTGGTCCCCTAATACACAAACGCAAACACACACACACACACATACACACACACACACACACACACGCAAACAGCAGATTATATATTAGGCAATAAGTTAAACAGGAACAGGATTAGGAACACAGTGCGTCAACATGTATTTTGCTGAAATGTTGCAGAAAACTGTTATAACTGACAACATAATGTATAAATTTGATCTTTAGGATCAGTTTGCATGTGGCCTTGTTATTTGTACAAGGCAGTTCACACTGATGTCCAGATACTAAAATTAGGACAACGAAACCTGTCCGTGGAGCCATGCATGTCCTCTTTTCTCCATGTGGCCTCCTGTGAACCCTTGAAATAAGGAGATTAATGAAAATCCCATTGAGGTAATATTTGTTTTGAAACAGGACG
This sequence comes from Brycinus macrolepidotus, assembly GCA_037974445.1. Taxonomy (NCBI): domain Eukaryota; kingdom Metazoa; phylum Chordata; class Actinopteri; order Characiformes; family Alestidae; genus Brycinus; species Brycinus macrolepidotus. Next base: position 21,758,667 of record JBBPCZ010000034.1, read on the forward strand.
AAAATCAAGCATTTTTTAAGTGCTGTATTTAACACGGGGGGGCAAGGTGAGGGTGGGGTGTTCTCTTGATATATGGAGCAGAATCCACCCCGATAATTCGTTCTGGACTCTTTGCTTGTAAACAGTGTGTTGTGATTGCTTTTTATTGTTAAAACTACTGGAAAAAAACCTTCATATCACTTGTTTGTGCAAAGGAGAGTCATGGGAAATGCGGTCTGCATACAGTCTACATGTTTTTCTACTGTATCAGACTAAGCTCCACTTTTCTGATGTTCAGACAGTCAGAGATATTTAAAAGTGAGGTAAACTAAACAGACTGTCTGTGATAATGAAAGACATGAGTAGTGTTTCCCATCACAGGCTGCAGCTCCGCCCTTGATTAAACACACTAAACTGTAGTCTGGTTTATTAGCAACAATCTAGCTAGTGTCAAGCCCTGCCTCGTTTTGCCCCCCTCTGCCTTTGTTACCTTCGAGCCATGTGGCCTTTTGTTTGGTTTTCAGCTCCACTTTAGTCCTGCCCCTTCCTCAGTAAATGCACCTGTGTCCCATCCATGTCTCTGCCCCTTCCCAGGTGTTTTTGACATGGTACATTTTGATTTGGTATATGTATCCCTGTGTGTCATTGTTTGTGGGTCCAACCTGACACCTACCTGGTTTGTTTTGGTGTTTGTCTGTTCAGTTATGCTGTTTAATCATCTTTCTGTTATTTAACAAAAATCCTCACTTGCAAGTATGTCTACTTCCTGTCCTCCCTGCCAGAGACCTGTGATAGCTATCTTAGTAGCTAGAAAAGTGCTTTTTCACATTCTGTTTGCTTGATGCCCATGTTTATCTAACTGACTATGGTTGCTAGGTTGCCAGCACCATTGTCTGATGGCTGGTTGGACAACCAGACACTAAAATGGACGATACGCCATTCCAATTCTGTCAGTGTGCTTGGCCCTGTGTCTAACGATACAATGACTTGTTTCAGATCAGAAATCTGTGTGTGTAAATGTCAATAAAGAGAGGGAGACGCCCGATATAAGTACATTTATGGGCGTAAAAGGCACAATGTGATTGTAAGCTTTTTTAAAACAGAGAAAATCAAACAGTGTTGTGTGGTTTGCATATTGATGAACTGTTCAATGGCACGTTCCTATTGTCTATAACACTAATCATTGGTACAAAACACTGAGGGAAATGAAACCTACACCACTAAATAGGGGTTGCATGGACTAGTTTGACTAAGGGTGTGGTCACATTAAATGATCCACACCGCCCCCAAGCATGTTTGACCCCAAAAGTTCTTTGTCCAGTGCCTGGGCCCACTTGAGAAGGTGGGCTTAGGCATGGTTAGCAATCACACTAGATGCGTACAGAACTTGAGCTGGACTGTCCCATTTAACAAACATTTCAACAAAGAGAGGTCTCTGGCAGAGGTGCAGTGTTTGCTGGAAATCTGGGTACAAAAGAGTATACAGAACAAACTGGACACAACATACAAGAAGATATTTGCTAAAATTGGCAACTCATGCTCATAGACCAAAGAGCCACTGACGGATGGGATGAGGAGCTAAAAAAACTGCGCGTTCAATATCCGAAGGTACGGGATGCACTACACAGATCTGGCAGTTCACTGGATGAAAAACGGGGACATAAGCACACTCAGGTCCGGGACGTTAAGTGTAATGTGAGCACAGGTCAGCAGGGGGAATGGGGAGGGGGCACAGAACTTGCAAATCTACTCGTGGGCAGCAGTTGATTACTAGGGGACAGCGTCTGAAGTACAGCAGTGGAAAAAGGTAGTGTACAAGCAGGAGAAGAGAACAACACTAAACTCAAAACACTTAATTAGCTTGGAAACGCTGCACCAGTTCCTCGCTGAGTTGTGACTGAAATACAGCCCCTTAAGCCAGACCATAGCTTTTAAGAGCTGGCATTTCTGCAAAACAACGAAATACAGAACGTTTAGAGTGGGTCTGATTTAATAAAGTGGAGTACCAACTGGCAAACGCGCAACTACCCATCGCTTCAAAGACAAATCAGGAATAACTTCTTAAAACAAGATGGTGTGAATGTTTTCTGGTCCGGCGACTTATCTCACTCTAAAAGGCCCACTGCGGTGCAGAGAGAACTGCTTGTTTCTGGCATGTGGTTTAATAAACAGTCGTTTGCCTCCCATCAGAGAAGTGAGGATATCCAGGGTTTGAACTTTGTGTAACAGGTGAGATTAGCAGTGGTGCTGTCAGGGTCTTGAGCCTGAAATGTAGTGGAATACAACAAAAAAAAGGCAGAAATATCTAAACCATCTCAACCAGCAGTGATGAATAGATGTATAGACTGTAATTGAGCATATATGATGATGATCAACATGGTCCCACATGTAATCTATGAAGATTCAGAATAACATTTTATTAGTATGGCAGCTATAAACTCCACATGATAAAGTTATGTTTTTGTTCATTTGTTATACTGTAAATAAATGAGTTAACATAAGAGTGTAATTCATAAGTAAAGTGGCCCCTCTGCATTTTACCCATTCACCAGGTGAGGCAGGGGGTTGCCACCAACGAGGGGCACCCGGGGGGCAGTGTGTGGGGATGGTACCTTGCTCAAGGGAACCTCAGTGATGACACTAGTAGTGTTGGGATTTAAACCCACAACCTTCTGATTGCAGGGGCACCTCCCTAACCACTAGGCCACCAGCCGCCCCACAAGAATGTTATTTTTACAAGCACAAAACTATGCTTGCTCTCTCTTGTTGGGTGAGCAGGTGGGGCCATGGTGGGACTTCTGTTCTGTTCTGCTCTGTGTTGCACCATGGTCCTGGAGGCACGTTATCTCGTTTCACTGTATACTGTGTGTGTATGGTTGAAATGACAATAAAACCGACTTGACTTGACTTGACTTGACATGGGTCACTTATGGCCTGCAAACCCTGGTCAAAATTCTAATTTATGGAGGAGGTTTTCAAATGAGAATAAACACTGAACTGTGCAGTGATGTGGCTCTCCAGCAGATGGAGTGAATGAGGATCTTTAAGGCACTTTAAGGCTTCGGAAGGGAGCGGCACTGCTTACCTTTTATGCGCGGTGAGGATGAGTGACTTTTCTTTTCTTTTCTTCTGTCCTTCTCTCCCAAAGAGTTATTATTTATGGTGTCCTGCGGAAAAGAGAGACAGATGAAGCATACAGAAGGGAAAACAGGGGAATTTCTTTTCTTGTACAGAGGATTGGGTGCTTTCCTCATTTGCTTAGTTCAATCTAAGGGAATTTTCCTGCTTTATTCAGGCCAGGGACAATCCCATGACTCTCTTAGCTCACTGACTATACACTATACTCAATCTAAGGGACTTTCTAGGTCACAGAGCCCTGCGGTGACGTAGGTATGACCGAAGCGAAAGGATGATCCAGAATCTTTCTCCTGCTGACTCATCTTTAAGCTGCAGCACCGCGATGCTGCGGGCATCGACACTCCTCCATCACCATGGAAACACTGCCTCCGAGGAGGCTGTGCGTATGTATGTGGCGTGTGTGGGTGCCTGCCTGAGTGTGTGAGGTGTGGGCAGATGGCGTGACGATGTGTGATGAAGAGGGAGACACACTCTTGTTATCCGTTTCCATTCCTTTCTCTTGAAACAGCAGCAAATCTGCTCAGCCACCACACCCAGTATAGACTGGAAATCCTTCCCAAAATCCAAGAATAACAAAAACAAAAGTAAAGAAACGCTCAAAACACACCTCCTCTCATCTGTTTCCCCAGTACTGATGGTGGGGTGGGGTCCCGGTACAAAGATCTGCTGTAAAGGCAGCAGAACTGGATTCCAGCTGTGTCTGTGGACAGAAGCCTGGGGCCAGTTCAACCACTCCATCATGCCCTTTAATTAAAAAGTGGAAAGGGGGTTTTCTATAATGGCCAGTCAAATGTCCACATACAGCACTAGGATGTTTGTGCTCTTGTTGAAACAAGAGATTCTAAATTAGCCTTCGAAGGGTTGGAAAACAGGGACTAATTCAGCAAAAAGTCCAAGTTACACTATTTTTCCTTTATGAAAAGTAACACTTCATACACTCTCAAAGCTTCTTAACTCTCAGAACTCAGAGTGTATCAGTAAACTCTGATTTCAGTAAATATAATCGGTGTAAATCAGTCTAGAACCGGTGTTT
>JBBPCZ010000034.1:21832198-21842948 GCA_037974445.1 Brycinus macrolepidotus
CAGTGTCTGACCTCATAAATGCTCTACAGAATGAATGGGTACAAATTCCCACAGAAACTCCAAAATCTTGTGGAAAGTCTTCCAAGAAGAGTGGAGGCTGTTATAGCTGCGAAGGGGGACCAACTCCATATTAAAGTCCCTGTTGGTGTAATGGTCAGGCGCCCCAATACTTTTGTCCATATAGTGTATCTCATATAATATCTACAAATATTTGATAAAGGCAAAAAATCTGATTTACACTATTTCCATCCCATTCTTTAGATTTGCGAAATCATTGTGCAACCTGCATTCCTAAATTCATCACAGTTCGGTTTTTAGCTATGCCGATGTTCTTTAGTTCAGGTTTATCAGTAACAGTGAGTCATGTAGTATCAGAAACCACATAAACAAGTCCATTAGATATTACTGAGCAAGTTCATGTGGTTTCAGGCAAGCGTGTGATGATTTAGGGCTGCAGTTCCACTGTGCTGATCAATGTACCTAAACCTCAATTACTTGATGACCCCTTTACCCTCTTTGCTCCAGTGCAAAGCTTCAGATATGACATGCAGCACTGTGCAAAAGTCTTCAGCACCCCTCATTTCTTTATATTTTGTTAGGTAAATGAGACAAAAGCTAGGAATAGTGATTTATTGCAACATGTGCAAACAACATGTAAATACAGTATAAACACAGAGTGTTTTCTTGAAAGTAGCCTTCAGGAATAGTTCTCCAGACTTTCTTCACTGGTTTAGGCCAGAACAAAGTTAGATGGTCTTTGTTCTGCTTGAATGATTCATACGTAGGTCACTGTGTGTCTTAACAAACAAAATCATTCCTCTGAAACTGGTCAGGTTCAGGGACTGGACTGGAAATGAGAGTCTTTGGAAGTCCTTCAGGAAGCCTGGAGAACTGTTCCTCAAGACCACATTAAATACAAGAAATTCTGGATCTTTGGAAGCAAAATATGAAGAAATGAGGAGTGGATCAAGACTTTTGGACAGTACTGTATGTCTTTGCTGATTTGGCTCATGGAGGGCTTGATAAGGAGAAGAGTTGAAGAACACTAGAGAGGCGAAAGCACTGTTCTTATACTAAACTACTGAGGAACCGGTGTGAAATCAGAAGAGACATTAGAAGTTTCTCTCTTGCAGAAGAAGCTTCAGAGCCTGACGTTGGAGTCGAAGTCGCTGAGGAGAGACATCGCTTCACGAGAAGAGATGCTTGTGAAGATCCAGGAAGAGACGCAGCAGGCAGAGGAGGTCCTCATGCTTTCCATTCATTTGTGCAGCAGCGCCGCACCATAAACCCTCGACACATTTTAGCTTTTACACTACAAACAGGCACATAAGCAGCGATTCTGCAAATTATTATGGAATTATCGGCACCCTTGAGGGCGATTCCGCTAGTGGGGCACCTCTTAACCCTCATAAAAATAATTTTTTTAACACTGAATCTTGAAAGTTAGAGATTTCTAAGAATATGCAGAATAATGCAAATATGCAGAATAATGTGTGTATATAATATGTATTTATAATTATTTTAAACTAATTATTTACTTTGTGATTTAATTTGCATGGCTGACTTTCAAAGTGGCCTCCTTAATCATCACAGAATTTTTGTAAACTTATTTTTCTTCACTTAAGATCTCAGGAAATGTAGATGACACTGCTGTGATTTGTCAAATATTCCACATATTCCTTAGCGGTTGAAGTCTTTAGGTAACAGGGTTGAATGACTGTGGAGGGACCCAGTTAAAATGTACACTTTTTTTAAGACTAAAATGGACAACTTCTGAAAAAAAAGGACCTTTCAGTTCATGCAAAAATAAGAAAATATACTTTTAACAATTTCATGGTGAAGCAGAGAGAGGCAAAAAAACACTTTTTTCCTAAATGCTGTAGGGACTCAAAAGGCGCCCCAATCATGGAATCTGGGGTTCAAGCAAAATTAACCCAACACTCCAGCATTTTTCAACCTAATCTCTATCAGCACCATACAATAACCATGGACAGTAATCTCCCTGCACTTAGAAAACAACAGAAAACCCAATTATTTAAAACAGCTCTAACAGAAGTCAATGGGAAGTGTGTTTTGAGTCAGTACGTTTTCTGTTCTTTTATGAAGCACTGAGGAACACCTCAGTTATATTTGTTCCAGATGCCACAGTAGTAGTAAAGTTTAATGCCATATCAACAACAATGGTTATGGCATGGCAAAAAGGTACATCAAACAATATAAATAATTTGAAAACAAGCGACTTAAACAAATAAACAATTAACAAACAAAAAAAATAATCTAAGTAAGATTCTAAGAATCAATATTTGATCAAAATTCCAAAACTTTGTGGTGGTACCTTATTAAAAACATCTTCCAGACTACTTTGGCAGTAAAATCGTTGTCGTGTGTTACTTCCAGATGCCACAGACTGAGATTAGTTTGAAAAGTGTGTCCCTTTAATGCGACTCTACTCTGAACTCTGCAGACGCAGAATCGACCTCGCGGTGAACCCGAAGGAACTCCCAACAGGGAGACGCAATTAACAGCTATTAACAGTGTTTCAGCCTAAGACTGGGATTAGAGTCTGTCTGGGAAATCGCTGTGCGCTGTGTGATCTGAGGTGATTTATCTCAGTCAGCGTTCCTGCTGCTGAACCCTCCGTGTGTCTTCCGCGCAGGAGAGAGCCGAAGCGGAGGCCGCCAATAGGAAGCTGAGAGCGCGGCTGGACGACTTCCGCGTACCACATGTGCTCGGCTACGTCGCGGCCAAGGCCTCGCACGGCCAGCTGGAGCAGAGCGTCCGGGCCTGGGAGCGCAAGGTGGAGATCATGGAGGTGGGCAGCAAAGTCTAGAGGACTAAACCAGACACAAATCATCCAAAACTCACAATACTGACTGTCTACATACTGAACCTAATACAGTTTCTATATTATACTGCCCTACTATGTTACTGTTCTTGTATTAGAAATCAGTGGGGATCTCATTTGGGGAAAAAAGATCTTGGGCTATTAATCTGCTGACTTTAACCGAGCTGCAATTGAAAAATTAAAAAGGGGAAAAAAATGCATGAAACAAGACATTTCCATGTAATAAAAAGCTACTTATGCAGTTTAAAAAAAAAAAAGACTAATTTCACATTTGGGGGGAAAAAAAAAAAACCTTAATCTTGGGCTACAGTTAATCTGCAGCATTTAACAGAGCTCCAATTGTTAAATTAAAAAGGAAAAGAAATGTATAAAACAAGATATTCCCATGTAATAAAAAGCTCCTTAACAGTTTATGAAGTTTAAGAAACAGTATGCAATTTCTCATTTGGAAAAAAAAACTTAATCTTGGGCTATCTGTAGACTGCAGACTTTAACCAAGTTGCAATTGAGAAATAAAAAAGGCCAAAAAAACAAAACAAGATAATTCTACTTACGAACTACTTAGAAAACAGTTTATGCAGCTTAAGAAAGACTGTGCAATCTCTCATTTGGAACAAACTTGAGATTGGACTACAGTTAATCTGCAGACTTTAACTGAGCTGCAATTGTTACTTCATTCCCAGTATTTTCTAATTATGTTCTTAAATGTTTCTACAGATGGCATTAAAGACTCACACCAAAGCCTGGAACAAGCTCTGTGCCACAGCTGGAGCCGCAACAGTGAATATCTGAACATCTATTATGACTTTTCATGACCTTAAAATGAAGATCTAATTAAAGACTTACTTTACACACTGATATTCTCTACAGACGTGTTTTGAAAACAGAAAAAAAGGGTAAAGCAGGGTTCAAACTGATCCGACGGACACGGTCGTTATTAATGAAAAAGTTTATTAGTTAGTGCTGTGTATATTAAATGCTACATACAGATATTTAGCATGAATGTCACATCCATCGCCACATGAAGTTTTCTTACTAGCTCATCCACAATCTACAATTTGAAAAAAGCTAAAGAGGAGTATGTGTGCTTCTGTAGCACAAATACTTTAAAACAGATTACAGGAACTAACACAGCAGGCATGCACGAGGCGGGAGCGCAGCGCCGCAGAGGAGGGCCAGGAACTTTCCCTCTGGACCCGCAGGCCCAGGCCTGATCTGATTCAGTCCTCTCCACACCCTCCGCCACGGCCCCGCCCCCACCACCAGGAATATAGATATTTATATAGAAATTTTGAACAATATTAATAAAAAAATGAATATACAACGCAAACGTGAGAAAAAAAACATGAAATACATACTTTTTTAAATTCAAATCTCAACTGCTCTTTGAGTCGATCTTAATGCCTGGAGTTGGAAAAAAAAAAAGCCCCTTGATATCTTCAAAATATTGGTTAAACACACTATTAAGATGTAAAACATGTATATAAAAAAAAAGAAAAAAAACAAAAAAACAACGGAGGCTGGAAACACCCAGGATCACCCCTGCTTAAGGCCAAAGTGTGTCACGTACACGAGCGCTCAAGTCACACGGAGTCGTCAGCGGGACAGTAGAGCCTTCACCTCCACACAAAATGCGTTAATACTGCACGGCCCACGGCGCCTCCTGCCCCGAACCCACCCATCCACCACAGGGAACCAGAGTACGAGGGGAGCTCATACACACTAATCTATCACCCTCACCTTCTTCCAGATCTAATTAGGCAGCGTGTGGGACTTGGAGGAACATGACTTCTGCTCTAGCGTCATCCGTTCAGGGTATCTAATATGAAAAAACATCTCGCTGTAGAAAAAAAAAAACTATTATAATGTGTGTGAATTCCTCGTGAGGAAAAATAACTAAACAGCCATTCGCACTGTGAGGAAGATCTGTACAATAAACCTCTTCAGAAACAAAAGAGACATGCAACTGAGTCAGCACCTCGAGGGTCTTCACTGTATTTCCCTTAAATGGCGGGGCAATCTAAATCCCATTTTTAAAAAAAGTCTCTTATCGTTACAAAAGAAAGGAGGGCGGGACATGGAGCTATAGTATAAACGCAGGCAAGATAAGAGGGACCGGCAGGAACACATGGGGGGGCGAACTGAACAAATCTATACAGGCTGTGGAAAGATCACGCTCGCGGTGCTGTACAGAGAGAACGTGAACCTTCAACACCAGCGCTAAAGTGAGAAAGGCCAACGCGAGGTGGGGGAGGGGGAGGCCAGAGGCTCACAGATCCTCGGCGCCGTCTCCCGCTCCCTGTCCGCTCGACGGCGAGAAAAAGGCCGATCAGCGCCCGGACTCCTCATCCGCAGAGCAGAGACGGGGCCAAAAAATAAAATAAAATAAAATAAAATAAAAACAAAAAGCAAACTTTCTCACAACACACCATCAAACAATCAAACATCTAAGAATCATCAAACCGAGGAATTTAAAAGGGAAAACAAACAAAAAAAAAGTATGAAACAAGAGAATTCCACGTAATAAAAAGCTACTTATAAAATAGTTTATGCAGTTTAAGAAAGACTATGCAATATCTAATGACAGGACTGGTAAACATGGAGCATACATACTAACCTATGTACATACAGTAACACAGAAGAGCCTGTTCAGGTTTTAGGCAATTTCAGGACAGTTGTTCTGGGTTTTTTTTGTTTTGTTTTTTTTCTTTTTTTTTGTTGTAATATGAACTGTATGCAAGAGTGAAGTATATATTTCTATATAGTTTTTATATATTTATGTATATCGCAGTGAAATGCAGAGACCGTGGCGGGGCCACGATGCTTTAGCTGGTTAACGATCCGTCCCTTTGGGGTGGTACAGTACATTGGTGAGTTGGGTTTTTTTTGTATTTTTTTGGTACATATCATAGTTGCCACAGCGAAGGGCACACATACTTTGACATACACACTTAGACAGTTTCAACAGTTTATAATAGCACAATATAGGCTAGTCCCCTCCCCTCCCCAACCCCCCTCCCATCTGTTTCTCATTATCTCAATCTACGACAAGTTGAGGGGTCAACTAAATGCAGGCAATATAGTTTCAAGTGGTGACTTGAGTAGATTATATATACAGTATGTTTCCATTCTTTTTATTGTGAGACAAGAGAGTCACTCCTTCATACCGGAGCGTGGCTAGTGACTACAAAAAAAAACGCTCCTTGGTTCTCAAATCATTAGAAATTATTTTGAAGCTGCGAAAATCAAACTCGGCGGACAGGAAGCACGCAAACTATACCCCAAACACACTAGCTACTATAACCCCATAACAAAAACACTGTTATCAGAATAACAGTATAGATTCCTAAACGACTCGTCACCAGACAGAACCAGACAAACTTTTTTTGTATTTTTTTTGTTTCTTTTTTCTTTCCTTTTTTAAAATAAAGTCCAGCACTCCACAGATCGAACGGGGCACTGAATGATCGAACTAAAGGTTATTAAACTGAAGGTGAGCCTCTACTGGCAAACAAGACTGCTGAAGTCAGGGAGTTGATTTTTTTTTTTTTTTTTTTAAACAGAAGAGGCCAGTTAAAATAGCCTCCCCCCCTCCTTAGCTCACTTTACGCATTCATGCGTGACAAAAATGGCCACTCTAAAACTTAATTTGTATTTTGTACTTCATTTTCTCCAACTGGAGCTGGAAAGAAGCTCAAAGAAACTGATGTCTCTAATTTTGATCAAATCTGTTGAAGCTATAATGCCTCTTGGTTTCAAAGTTCATTATCCGCTATATATCAATGATATCAGATGTTGCAGTTTTGCTTTTCTTTCTTTTCTTTTCTTTTTAAAGGGAAGCCTGGAAGTTATTTCCGAATCTCAAAAAGTCTATACGACGAGGCAACACCATAAACTGAAGCAGATATGCTTATTTTTATCAAGAATTTGGCAGCAGAGGAGGGAAAAGGACAGGAGTGGAAGGAACTGGAGTAGAAAGGAGTTTACTGAATGAGAGAGGGGACTGGGTAACCCCCTCCCTCAGCCGTGTGCTGGACTGTGTGCTCCTGGAGAGCGCCCAGGTCAGCGAAGCGCTCGCCGCACCACACACACTTAAACTGAGCGTCCCTGGAGTGAACGCTCTGGTGCTTGGCCAGGTGTTCCCGCTGCTTGAAGCCCTTGTCGCAGCTGGCGCACTTGTACGGCTTTTCTCCGGTGTGGACGCGCCGGTGTCGGTTCATTTCCGATGAGTACTTGAAGCGCTTCTCGCAGTCAGGGCACTTCAGAGGCTTCTCGCGGGACGGGTCGCAGCGATGCTGCACGAACTCAGAGGAGGAGAGGAAGCGGCGGTCACACAGTGAGCACTTGAGCGGCTTCTCATTGCAGTGGGTGGTCTGGTGGCGCTGCAGAGTGGTGGCCTTCTTGTAGGCCTTGCCGCACACGTCGCACTTGTACGGCTTGTCCGGGTTGGTGGGGGTGTTGGAGCTTTCGCCGCACTTGTGGCGCAGCAGCTCTCCAGACTGGCTGAAGCCCTTGCCGCAGGAAGCGCACTTGAAGAGGTTGTCCATGCCGTGTACGTGCTGGTGGTAGAGCAGGTGGGACGGTTGCAGGAAGCCCTTGTCGCAGAGGTTGCATTTGAAGGGACGGTCAGCGGAGGCTGTGTGCGTGCGTCTGTGGCGCACCAGGGCGTACTGCTGCTTGAAGCTCATCTGGCAGTCGTCGCAGTGGTAGGGCCGCTCCTCCGAATGGGTTCTCTCGTGCTGCCGCAGGTCGGACGGACGCTTGAAGCCCTTGCCACAGGTGGCACAGCGGAAAGGCCTGGCGCCCTGCGGCTGGCACTGGTGGTGCAGCAGCTCAGACGACTCCTTGAAGTGTAGCTCACACATGTTGCATTTGAAGAGGTGCTCGCCGGAATGGGCGTACATGTGGCGCACCAGGTGGGAGCGGTGCTTGAAGCTCTTCTCGCATACGGCGCACTTGAAGGGCCTCTCCGAGCTGTGTGTGCGCTGGTGGTGTGCCAGGTGGGACGACTGGCTGAAGCTTTTGTCGCACGTCTCACACTTGAAGGGCTTCTCGCCCGTGTGAACGCGCTCATGGCGGGTGAGCTCCGACAGGTGACGGAAGCCTTTGGAACACACGGAGCACTTGTACGGCCTGTAGGGGGCCGAGGACTCAAAGGTGGGCTGACCCGAGGTGCCCACAGCGGCGCTACTGCTGGCTGATGCGCCGTCGTTAGACGGCTGGCCTGGGTTATTGGTGGATGAGGTGGGGGTGGCGTTGCCTGACGAGCCGGGCCGGTAGGTCTTCTCGCAGATGGAGCATTTCATGGGGTTGGTGCTGTTGTGGGCATTATGGTGCTGCGCCAGGGACGTGAGCAGGGAAAAGCCCATCTTGCACACTCCACACACAAAGGGCTTCTGCTCCACCTGCACACACTGGTGCTCCAGCAGATCTGTGGCCTGGTGGAAAATCTTCAGGCACTGCGTGCACTGGAAGGAGCGATCCTGACTCACCATGCATTGGTGCTCATGAGGGTTGGCCAGGTGGGAGATGTCATGACCACAGGCTCCACATTTGTGTCCTCCCTCGCTCCCCACCTGCAGAGACGGCTGCTGAGCCTGTGCCGGGTGCTGCTGCTGGCTATGTTGCTGGCTGTGATGTTGCTGCTGCTGCTGCTGCTGCTGCTGCTGTTGTTGCTGTTGTTGCGTCTGCTGCTGCTGCAACGCGGCGTCCGGCTGCAGGACTATGCCGTAAACGGCACAGCCGAGGGCGTTCTCCGCCCCTGGAGGTATGGTGTGGACAACGGGAGGCGGGGCAACAGCATGCTGCTGCCACGCCTCCGTCATCCGCGCTCTGGTGTATGGATTCAGCTTGGTGCCGTAGTGCGACCTCTTACCGTGAGAATCCAGGGGGAAGGGGTTGTTGGACTGGCCGCGATGGGACAGGTGGGGGGGCAGAGAGGAACTTATTTTGACGGTTCAAGGGACCACCACAAGAGAGAAAAAGGTCAAGAGGATCAGTCACCCCGAAAGCTGCCGGGAAAGCTGTCGGCCCCTGAAACCTCAGACCGCAGCGTGTGTGGGCATCCTTCACGTCGAGAAAACTGCACAGAGTTTTGAAAACTGCAGAGCAGTACGCGTCCGTCTTCAGACTTCCCTCAGCTCCTGCAAAGAGGGAAAAAAAAAGAATTCTCTGTAAATAACATGCTTTTTTTTGTTAAATTATTAAAGAAATAACCGCTACTAATCACAACTGTCCATCTTTTATTTAAGGTAAAAGCAAATTAAACACAGAGGCAACACAAACCAAAAGAATTAAATAATTTCCCACACCGGTCAATTTTGCAAATTTCCCACCTGTGGGAGTAATAAAGGGTTACCGTATATACATGAACATTAATATAAGTGCATGCATTTTATTTAGTCTGACAGTGAGAATAATATCGTCTATATGTTGAGAGCTGAAGTAAGCCGACTTTTCTAATACAGGTTTTACATAAATCTACTGCATTTTGGTCAAGTGGATGAACAGCACAAAGCTCTCAGGCTGCATTTTATCTTATTTACAAGAATATTAGTGCAAATGCATGCATTTTTAATTAAGTCTAAGGGTGAGAATAACATCAGAGCTAAAGTAAGCCGACTTTAAATCATTTCCCAAAATGGTCAATTTAGCAAAATTTGCCATCTGTGGGAGTAATAAAGGGTTATCTTATTTACATAAATATCAAAGCAAATGCATGTATTTTTATTAAGTCTAAGGGTTAGGATAACATCAGAACTGAAGTAAGCCGACTTTTTTGTTTCTAAAACAGGCTTTACACGAATCTACTGCATTTTGATCAAGTGGATGAACAGCACAAAGCTCTCAGGCTGCATTTTCCCTGCCAGGCAGCTCCTGGTTGGAGCACTCTCCGTGTAAAGGCTCCCCGGGACTGGGGCTCCTTTTCCGGGGCTCTGCTGCATCCATGTTGGGCTGGAGAAAAAAGAGGGCGGCGGAAGAAAAGAGACATTGTCTCGGGACAGAAAGGTTTCTACCTTTCCAAAATGTCATAAAAGAAAGGGATAATAACCCCTAAGTGGTGAAAAGGAGGCACTCAGAGTGTGAGAACAGCTCGAACACTCAGGAGGAGGAGAAAAAAGGAAAGTTGATGAATTAATGGAGCCGGGCTTCGAGCAGATACGCATTTGTTTACCTCCTAAAAACCAGAAAAACGCTTTACTTCTGGGTTCAGGGGGGCAAATGGTGATCTTAGCCAAAACTAAACACCTCCGGTGCCAACAAAGTAGTAGAAAATCAGACAAAATAGGCTCCTTTTGTCCTTTTTTTGATTAAAATAAAGGCTCTTTGCACTGCTAACGTTAGCATTAGCCACTGGAGCTAACAGGCTAACCGGCTAACCACGCGTAAAACAGAGACAGGAGAGACTTTTTCTAAATAAATACGACCGAGTACATACCTTTATCACCCCGTGTGTCGATGAGACGCTCTTTTTTTGTTTTTTTCAGCACCGAATTTTACAACAGAGGCTCTTGAAATGGAGGCCCAAATCTAACCCACGGACTTTCCTGGTCTGGTCGAGCCGTAGGCCGCCGTTCTCGCTCCGGCCGAGGGCTTGGAAAAAGCACCGGTGGAGAATTTCGGCCTGAAACGCTCCGAGAATGGCTCTGTAGGTTCCTCGACTCGTCCAGTCCCAACTGAAAAGTACTTATAAGCACATTCTGGACTTTATTCTGGTCTGAAACGGTTCGTTTGGTCCAGAAAAAACCACAGCCGCTTCTCAGGAAACCCGAAGAATCACAATCGGACAAACTCGATTCAGTTCAAGGAACCGACTCTTTCAAACTGTAGGGAAAGATGACAAATGAATCAATGAATCATTGAAACGGTTCGTTAAAAGGGACAGGTCCTCATCTGTCATTTACG